>CAUYQG010193350.1:0-17391 GCA_963574415.1 Tarsius wallacei
CAAAACCACACAAACCAAACCCCCCCCACCGCGCACTGCACCAAAAAAAAACGGCCAGGTGGTAAACAAAAAAAAAAAAAAAAAAAAAAAAAGCAAACCCAAAAAACCTTCATCATTAAATGGAATGTTGTTAAGAAATAGCTGTTTTATTTAACAGCTATTCATTTTTATTGAATAAACATTTTCTAGTATGCATTCTGTTAATTGACCTGACAGCATATGCTGTATATGGAGAAACTTCTAAACATTATGCTCTATGTAATATGCTTATCTGAAAAAGCTCTCATTTGCAGCAATATGGAAATAAAATTCTGCCTTCTAAAATTCAAGACTTTTAAAATGCATTAATCTACACAGTTTATGAAATTGCTCTGGACATTTTAAAATCCTTTATTTAAGGGGGGGGAACTTTAGTAATTGGTAATAGTATTTGTTGCTGAGTTTCATAATGGAGAAGTATACATTCAATACAACTTTTACAGACATAGAAATGGGGCAGGCATAATAGGAAATAAAAAGCAGTTATGGTATCGGGTAAAGAATTACTCAATGGATAAAAGAAAATGTTCAGAAACTCTATCAAATTATATTATTAGAAAACGATTGTTGTAATAGTTTCATGGCCCAGACATCAATAGAGTTGAAACACTACAGAGATAATACATTTAGTTTTGAGGAGGGAAGACAGTTTGTGAGCATGTTGGCGGGCTCCCCTGGCTAATGGCAGCACCTCTCCTGGGCGGATGGCTTTTGAGTGATGATGCCATCTTCCAGACCAGAAACACCAACGCCACTACCTAGCGGGCACAAATGAGCGAGGCTGCTGGGTGAGAACTAGAGTGGGCTGGAGGGCTGCATGCTCCCCGTATTAAGCAGCAATCCATCTCCCAACAATGGTTGCCCTTGTGGGACGATCAGCCCAAGGTTACCAGATATTCTGATTTTTCAAGACAAGATGGAAAAGCCAGATTTCTCTCATTTCTCTAGGTTGTCAACTAACTGATTTAGAAAAAAAAATTTTTTTGTTTGGACCCAATTCAGCCAACTTATAAGCCAAAGCCAGTATGGAACTCATTCACTCTACCGTGAATCACTGTCAAAACCCTCCATTCTGAAAAAGGCACTGGCTATAATTTGTAATTATCTATGGTAATGTGGCGCAAACATGGAAAGGGTTGCATTTATTTATTTTAAATCCTGGCACTAGGTGAAATCTCACCCTATATCGGCCATGATGGTACAACAGGAAAATACTACAACATTCAGTTGTACACACAGCATAATTAACTCATTTTTATACCAACCCCTTTTAAGCCAGATCTTTGTGTTCTATGGACCTCTAACATATTTTACAGTTCTAATTCTCTTCCACTGTCCTACATTAATCAAAGCTGTAACCCCTGTTGTCTTTGTACTACGGAATCAGAATGTGCCCCTGGCGAGGAATGGGGGAAAAGTCAACAGGAATTAAATTTCAGTGCAACTGTTTACTCAACTGTGGCCTGCAGTTATTGAAATTTTATCCGTGGTTTTGTGTGACTACCGCAGTAATGAATTCAGCATGGCTGTGATTTTCTCACTGCTGGTATTCTCACTTCAAGTAAAAACCTGTAGAATAAAAACGATGAAAACAACCCAAGTTCACTGCGGAATGTGATTTCTCCAAACTGTTTAATTGTTGCAAGTTTTCAGTTTGGAAGAAAACTCTGATAACTCTAGGCCTGTGAAACGTTTTCAAGCCTGTAGTTTTTTAAAATTTCACCTACAGATTTCCTTTTTCCCTAACAACCTGTTAAGAGCCTTATCATATACTTAGGGGAGTCAAACAGCTGTCAATATTTTATTTTAAAAGGCCTCAAAAGGCTTGCCGACCACAATAAGCAGGGTTTTAGCCACAATGATAGACCCAACTGCTTTCTTTCTTCCCAAAACATATCAATGGCAAATAGAAATAAAATTGCCATAAAATATTATGAAAGAGTTTCAAAGTATAATCACAATCAGTTTCTTGACCTTTATATTAATTAATAACCCATACAAATTTTCCAAAGTGGTCACAGCCAAGGTAAAGAGAGAAGATGTGGGTAACTTATTTTGCTGCTGATACTTTTTAAGGAAGATACTGTTAAAATTAGTTTTTGTAATTTTTCTTTCTGCAGCCAATTTGTTGTCACTGTTACTGTTGTGTGTGTGTGTACATATGTGTGTGTTTTGATGGAATATATGTACAGTTTTTTGACTGACTTACTACTCTGAGATCCTGAATGATTTTTAGTTCTTCAAATAAAAATCAGAAGAAGGCCTAGCATGGTGGCTCACATCTATAATCCCAGCACTTTGGGAGGGGTAAAGCAAAGGATTGCTTGAGCCCAGGAGTTTGAGATCAGTCTTGGCAACATAGTGAGACCCTGTCTCTCCAAAATAAAAAATAAAAAAAATTAGCCAGGTGTGGCGGCATGCGCCTGTAGTCCCAGCTACTTGGGAGGATGAGGTGGAAGGACTGCCTGAGCTCAGTAGGTTGAGGTTGTGATCCTGCCACTGTACTCTAGCCTGGGTGACAGAATGAGACCCCGACTCAAAAACAAAACAAAACAAAACAAAAAAACCCAGAAGAAGTTAACTTCCCATTTGTCTCATTAATGTACACCAAATACTAATTATTTGGTATTCATACCACATCAGTCAGTAACCCATCTCAACTGCTCCATAAAGAAATAGTAAATCTTGAACTCTGTCTGGTAGAGACACAGATGATGGCACTCAAATACATCAACTATTAATTCTCAATATAATCATAAATAGCTGAAAATATCACATAAACATATGTTAGCACAAATACATGGATATCCTTCTACTATTTACTGCTGAGTTTTGCTAACAACCTCATTGGTTAGAATTTGACCATCTGCATTAACTTAAAATGCACAAAGTTTATACACAACAAACATTGCAAATTCCAGCTGAAGCCAGCCTGAGGTGCAGACATAAATGGGTTTGGTCTGCTCATGAAAGAGAGATCAAATCATGTATAAGAAATCCTCTGAATTAAGGCTTTGGATTGTTTGTTTCCCTTTATTTATCTTGGTTGTGTCTTGCCTCCAACTGTCCCATAGGATGGGTGCCAAGGTTCAGCCTATAATCCCAGCTCTTTGGGAGGCCGAGGTAAGAGGATTGCCTTAGCTTGTGGGTTCGAGACCACCCTGGGCAACTTAGTAAGACCTCGCCTCTACAATAAATCATAAAAATCAGCCAGGTATGGTGGCATGTGTCTGTAGTTCCAGCTACATGGAAGGCTGAGGTGGAAGGATTGCCTAAGCCCAGCAGGTCAAGGCTGTGAGGGCCATGAGCATGCCACTGCACTCCAGCCTGGGTGACAGAGTGAGTGAGACTCCAACTCAAAAAAAATAAAAATAAAAATAAAAAAAAAAATAAAAAATAAAAAAAAACCAGGTACCATAGTGCCATTTTGGTTCCACCAACTTGTAATGGGCTAACAATCTAATGATTCCCTACATTTTAAAAAACTCTTAGCAAGGAGAAGCCATGCTTTAAAGCCGTTCTAAAAGTCATATCCCTAACATAAAAAGACATTGTCTCAGCTTCTCTGAAACAGATTCCAAGAAAATGGTCTGAGAAAAGAGTTGCGTTTCTCTTCCTCCATCCTCCCACAGTTCCTCTCTTTCAGAAAGGCTCAAGGACACAACATTCTTTTATTTTCCACCTGTTTCCAAATGGCACCATAATCATGTATTGAATAAATAAAAATAAAATGGAACACAAGCCGGGCTTGGTGGCTCAGCCTGTAATCCCACGCTTGTGGAGGCTGAGGTGAGTGGATTGCCTGAGCCCACGGGTTCGAGACCCGCCCGGGCAACTTGGTGAGACCTCATCTCTACAATAAATCAAAAATTAGCCAGGCGTGGTAGTGCGCGCCTGTAGTTTCAGCTACTTGGAAGGCTGGGGCGGAAGGATCGCCGGAGCCCAGCAGGTCGAGGCTGCGGTGGCCGGGAGCGGCCACTGCACTCCAGTCTGGGCGACAGAGTGAGACTCCAACTCAAAAGAAAAAACAAACAACAACAACAACAAAATAGAACAACCATCTACAATCATTAACAAAAAACTAATAATATTTCCTCATTTCAAGAGGGGCTAGAAAACCAAAGCCAGTCTTTAAGCCAATGCTATTTACTTATTTGAATTTCTTTTAACACTTTGCCAACAAAACACCACTTCTTGGGTCATGTGTACCATTTGGAATTTTTTTTTTTTTTTTTTGAGTTGGAGTCTCACTCTGTCGCCCAGACTGGAGTGCAGCGACCGCTCCCGGCCACCGCAGCCTCGACCTGCTGGGCTCCGGCGATCCTTCCGCCTCAGCCTTCCAAGTAGCTGGAACTATAGGCGTGTGCTACCACGTCTGTCTAATTTTTTTTGATTTATTGTACAGATGAGGTCTGGCCAAGTTGCCCAGGCAGGTCTCGAACCCGCGGGCTCAGACAATCCACTCACCTCAGCTTCCCAAGGTGCGGGATTACAGGCTGAGCCACCGAGCCCGGCCATTTGGAAATATTTTACCAGTCACTCATAGGAACCTGTAAAGAGTATAAAAGGAATGAGTACATCTCAACTTTTGCATTTTGGGGAAGCATCAATAAGAGATAAAATATCAGTAAGATACAGCCACATACAAACTGCCATATGGATAACAGAAACATATGTGAATGCCCCATGTCCCTAAACTCCTACAGGTAGCGCGAAGCATTTTCTCACACTGACGCCTGTGTTAAGGATACTTAGCTGCTATTTAACCCATTCTGCCTGTTCTACACATTTGTTTCTACACTCCTTATTCACCCCTTCTCTTTTTCTCTCTTCTATTCCTAACTTCTCTCTTTTATCCCTTATCTCTTATTTTGTCTCCCTTTTCGTAAGGCTTAAGCTTTGTTTTTTAATGAACTCATTTTAATGAAAACAGTAATTCTGTTCAAAACAGTGAAAGGTTAGGCTGACACAAGTCCACGCAATCTTAGTCTCAACTGTTCTTCACAAGGGGACTTCCAAGACTTCCCGCTACCAAGGGCTTGAGAATTAGTCTCTTCAGTCAACCACCAGGAACCCTAGGGGATGGATGGCTTATTACATGCTGCTTACAGTCAGAGACAGTCAGACAGACAGACAGACAGGTGAACACAACACATCGAAAATGAGTAAGTGTGAGTTTCAGCATAACATTCGCACTCACCACCCTCCACCTCCCTGGACTCCAAAGCCCAGTACCTGTTGCTGCTGCTGCTGGACGTGGGCAAGGTCAGCTGCCCCGATGTCCACGGCTGGTGTCTCTCCGTTGGACCGCCCCTCCCGAAGACTACCACACTCTAGCAAGTGGTTGCTGCCGCTCGACCCATTCTGGATGGCTGAACCGTTACTTTTTGTCTCAGTCCCAGATTCTTGCATCATGACTCAAAAACCTGACATGGTGGGGGGCGGGGGGGGAGGAAAAAAAGCAGCTGTTAAAACAGTTGTTGTCCACAAGGAGAAGGGCCCTGCTTTAAATGTTGCCAAAATCTGTAAACAGTTGTCATTTTCTTTCACTCAACTTATCCCTTATTAGTGGGCCAGTTTCCCTGGTTTATAAATATGAAACTGTCTGTCCCAATACTAAAATTGAAGTTTTAGTATTGTTTCCGATACATTGCCTTTTCCCTCTTGGAAAAAAATTATTGTTTCTAGGTGAATCTGGAATTCAGGATTAAATTTCTCTCATTATATCTGGATGTGATGCTTCAAAACCAATAAGTCATCCTTTAGAGCATACTACGTATAACATTAAATTTTAATATGTGCTGGCACTGTGTGGTGATGCTACACTCTCAGAGAAATACCTCAAACTTCCGTCTATCAAGAGATGACACGAATTACCAGGGGGTCCCCTGAGGTAATTAGGGCCTTACCTCACAAATACCAAAAGGCATTTTAAAGATTCATATACCTTGGAATCATTCAGGTACTGAACCACTTCAAAATTGGCTATTCCAATTAGATAGGCCATTTTTAGAGAACGATGAGAAAGAGAAAATAAGTTCCTACTCTTCAGGTGCTAAATAAATTCAGACTCTGATCTTTGTTTTATGGTTAAAACTGCCCTAAGAAGTCCCATTCAAAGTTAAGTGTCTCTCTTGCTGGATTACTTATTTCTAGTTTGGTTGAAGGTCTAAAAAGTCTGGGCCTTATTATACTTCATTTTGGAGAAAAATCTTGTCTACATAGATCTAAGAAAAGGTCTGAGTTTGAAAGTACTAAATGTCTAGTAGAAAAAAATATATTGGCCAGGTGCGGTGGCTCATGCCTGTAATCCCAGCACTTTGGGAGGCTGAGGCAGAAGGGTTGCTTGAGCCCAGGAGTTTAAGACCAGCCTGGGCAACACAGCAAGAACTCATCTCTATAAAAAAAAATCAAAAAATTAGCCAAGCATGGTAGCATGCACCTGTAGTTTCCAGTTATTTGGGGGACTAAGGCAGGAGGATTGCCTGAGCCCAGGAGTCTGAGGCTGTGGTGAGCTGTGACTGTGTTCAATGTACTCCAGCCTGGGTGACAGAGAGACACCCCAATTTAAAAAAATTAAGTGGTTGGGTTCAGTGGTTCAGTCTGTAATCCCATCACTTTGGGAGGCCGAGGCGAGTGGATTGCCTGAGCCTGAGGGTTTGAGACCAGCCCAGATAACTTGGCAAGACCTCATCTCTACAATAAATCAAAAATTAGCCAGGTGAGGTAGCGCACGTCAGTAGTTCCGGCTACTTGGAAGGCTGAGGCAGAAGGATTGCCGGAGCCCAGCAGGTCGATGCTGGGGTGGCCGTGAACCTGACACTTGCACTCCAGCCTGGGCAACAGAGGGAGACTCCAACTCAAAAAAAAAAAATTAATTAAAAAAAATATATAGCACAAAATGAGTAGCTAGAAAATATTGCCTAGGTTTAAATACATTTCACATTCATCTTTGTTACTCTCTAGGTACAAAACCATTATTCCAGAGAGCCAATTTAGCTCTTGACTCAGTAAAAGCGTCCAAAGATGACAAGAGACAGCATTTGCTAATATCAAGTGCTCCTGATGACTGATCACTAGTGTTGTGTCAGGCAGGCCCCACTGTAGGTGATTTACATATATTCTCCAATTTAGTGCTAATAATTGCTATCCCCAGTTTGCAGATGAGAAAAGTAAGGCTCCATAAGTTATTTTATTTTATTAAAGCAGGATTTATTGAGAGGACAGAAAAGTTCCCATCGTGGGAGGGAATCCGAAGGGGTTGCTCTGCACAAGTTATTTTAATGTGCCCACTCGATATCACAGCTAGGTAATGGTGAAATCAGGATTTGAACCAGTTCAGTCAAGTCAAAAAGCTTAACCACAATGTGTTTTTTTAAAGTTGAGTTACAGTAGGGCCAAAACAATTAAAACGTTAGGGTCATACTAAAGTTCATAGACTAGGGCTTCGAGAAGGAAAAACAAGTCTTTAAAGGAAGTGGACAGTTCAAACATCAAAGCTGAGAAATGCCTGAATAATTAAGACTTTAATGTGAACTACCAATTCCAGATTAAAGGCCACAAAACTTTTGCACACATTTGTTCCAAGGTGGAAGGACATATGTACAACCAGTGCTACAGATTTCTCCCCTATACGTGAAATATGTGACAGCAGGGAAATTTAAACACTTTAGACATCTTTAGAGGACACTGTACTGTTGCTAGAAATTGATTGAAATCTGTTTTCTGCAGACTTGTACAAAAACCAAGTGGAAAAATTAAAAGTAGAAAAATTCATTTCCCTTCAGTACTGATTCAACTTGATATAATTTTTTTTGAGTCAGGGTCTCACTGTTGCCCAGGCTGGAGTACAGTGGCATGATCATGGCTCACCACACCCTCGACTTCCTAAACTCAGGGAATCCTTCCACTTCAGCCTCCTGAGTAGCTGGGACTACAGGCGTGTGCCACCGCATCTGGCTAATTTTGAGATTTTTTTGTAGAGACAAGGTCTCGCTATGTTGCCCAGGCTTGTCTTATAGTCATGGGCACAAGTGATTCTCCCACCTCAGCTTCCCAAAGCACTGAGATTATATGCGTGACCCACTGCACCCAGCCTGACACAAACTTTATAAACCCAGAAGATGTATTTTTTTTAAACTGAAGGAGATTAAGAATGGCATTTTTCATTAACAGATGGAAAACAAACTCAGAAGCAACAGTTGATTCACTCTCATTTGTTAAATTTTTTTTCACTCCTATCTCTTCAGATCAGACTTTCCAGTAATTATAGTCCTTTAAAAATTGCATTCATATCCTTACTGACAAAGAGCAAATTTATCAAAAAACAACTAAAACCTTCCCTAAGTAAGAATCGGGTAACAAGGTAATTCATGGCAACATGAGTACCTAGTTCATCACCAAAAAAGAAATGAATTTGTAAAATGTAGGTAATTTTCCCCCGTGCTTCAGTCTTCTGCAAACTTGCCTATTTGTATAGAACTAAGGAAAAGCCACAGTTTTAAGGGAGAGAACATTTGTCTTAGGGTAGGTAGCAGGGAAACCTACTTAATTATTAGGGCAAGTCACAAGTATTCCTAAAGATGCGTGCGCACGCACACACACACACACACACACACACACACACACACATATATCTGTATCAATGTGGGTAGTCATTTTCAGAAGGTAGAAATATATTTCTACCTATAGATATATGCATATATATTTCTACCTATATATAAATATATTTCTACCAATAAATGTATATTTCTACCTATATATGTATAATACATATTATTATATATGTATCATATATTTCTACCTTTTGAAAATGCCTGCCAATATCAGGGATCAGACCCCAAAGCAAAAAGCATTGCATATATATAAACTCAGTCTCTGCCTTCAGAATAAAGCATCTCTAGCCAAATACCCTATCCTAATGGAACAGAGTAGTAGAAAGCTGCTTTCAGACCATGTGACCATCGGGATCCCAAGGCCTGAGATCAGGTGTCTAAGAGCCCAGTCCTGCTTTTGTTTCCTTGGTTGGAGGCCATCCTGGTGGGTGGAGTAAGAACAATCTCCAATACACAATTTGATGAGAAGGCCCGGGTTTTTGCTCCATGCAGTTCCAAAGCAGACTGCCAAGTCCTCCAGTACAAGTTTTGCAGGCATAAAGCCAAGCAGCTTGGCTTGTGAATCAGGTTTGTGAGAGTGCAGGCTTCGGGACCAAAATTGCATAAAGGATTATTTTGGTCTGAGGATGTCCTTAATTAGTCAAGTGCTAACAGTAGTATGTAGGTTGGAAGATTTAAAATTTCCCATCATCTCCCACACCAATCAGGAGAAAACAGCTTTTTGAAAAGCACATGTGAAAAAAATAGGAGTGTCAATGTCTAAGAACATTTCTAACAGTGTCTGGGCCAGCAATATTTCTATCGAATGTTCCAAGCCATTTAATAAGCCTTTATATCTGTATCACGCTTCACAAACTGCAAAGCCCTCTGATGTACTTTTCAAACTCCTAACAAGGCTAGGAGGAAGATAAGGCAGATACATGTTATCCCCATTTTACAGATAAGGAAACTAGAGCTCAGTCGATTAAGGGACAGATGCAGCCATAACTATTCCCTATTTCAGACATGAACGCCCATTCAGTAAAAGATTGAGAAATTTCCTGTTTGTAAAGTCCTGTGCTAGGTGGTGAATAAGTAAATCAGTGAAAAGAAAACAAAGTAAATTCCAGAAAAGATAACAATGAGGGTAGCAGATGGACAAAGAAAAGCATTAAAACACAATGATTAAAGGGGTCAGCACTCTAGCAAACAACTCTTTTTGCTATTGAGTTTCTACGATGAGAGTCATCTGAAAGCAAGTGAGTGAATAGGAGAGGTATCTGCCTTTTCTACCACGGGATACTCGCTGTACCTTTTCTTAGAGAAAGCTTGTCCCAGGACTCAGTTTGCATAACCTCCACTTCCCTCTGAGACTGGCTATATCATAGAACTGCCTTGCTCTGTGAAAAAATGAGAACAAGAAACACTCTCTACTCATCCTAAGCACCTGAATGTGAAGGTATGGCCATACCACCAACACTAGCAAGTCCTTCCTTCAGACCCAAGGCCAAATCTCCCTTTGCCTTCCTGGAAGGCATCTCCAAATGAGCTGGGCCTATTTAAGTCACATGATCATTCAACACAACCCTACGAAAGCTGATGCTGCGATGGCATGGATGGCAAAAAGTCTACAGAAGTCAAAATAATCTACTTCTCATCTTGCTTGAAAACATTGCAGAGCTTCTGATTTCAAAAGATCGATTTTTGTGCTGCAGGGACTTGTAGAAAAGGATAAGAACTGAGCTTATTTATTGTCGTTGCCAATAGAGCTGCTCCCTGGAAGTATTCTGGAAAATTCATAACGTCCAGGCCAATGTATTTATAGTAAATTAAGGCAGTGCTTTATTATTATGATTATTTCCTTGGTTACAGTGTTGATGTTGAAAATTTAGGGAAAATAAAGCCCTTGTTATCATGCTTGTGAAAGATTTTAAGCTAACAAAAAGTTCAGTCTTGATTCCAGGGCAGTTAATTAAGGTTGACCAAGTCAGGCAGAAGTAAATTAACTTGGCTGATCAATTATTTATATGAAGCAGAATAAATGCCCTTAAAGAACTTGGTCTGTTCATGAAAGGATGTGTAAATTAAACTAAACATAGTTTTGTAAAATATGTTTCTACTTCTATGGGGAGAAGAGAAGAAAAGTTAATGGTGAAATCACTTTTAGGAAAATGATTAGAGTAATTACACAGTCCTCCCCCCATCCAAAAAGAAAAACTGTCTTTCTCATTGTTCATCCATGCACAAGAAAAGAACAAAAATGGCACGCAATTTTGAAGAGATAACAGAAGATCATGGAAAAGGAAGGAAGGAGGAAATGTAAGAAGAAAGAAGGAAGGGAGACTAAGAATGTGAATTTGACTAAGTAAATTTCATTATTTTAGAGATATTGAACAGGTAGCTTTTACTGTATCATCAGTTGACTCAATGCAATTTGAGGACTGAGAACAAATCAGGGTAGGAGTCAGGCTCGCTTCAGTTCTAAGAGAAGAACTTTTTATATCACTCATGTTGCATCACTAAGATTCAAAACCCTCAATAATTGTGCTCATGCTAATCAGGAAAACGAAGACAGACCTGTCTGCATTAAGACAGAAAGCATACATTTATTTCTGGGTCTCATCAGGCAAATGAATTGGTTCCTTTTAAATGTGCAAAGGGTTTGTGCAAAGGGTTTACGTGGCAACACGAGACAAACAAAGGAGTTTTAAGGAGTGAAGTGCAGCTACGCAGATTTTTTTCCCCTAGTAGGCAAACAGTGAGTTGGCCTAAGATATTAACCAACTTCGGACTCTTCCTGCTTGTGTGGGTGTTGCTCTCATTCAAAATAGAGAGGGAGCCGGGCTCGGTGGCTCAGCCTGTAATCCCGCGATTTGGGAGGCTGAGGTGAGTGGATCGCCTGAGCCTGCGGGTTCGAGACCCGCCTGGGCAAATTGGCGAGACCTCATCTCTACAATAAATCAAAAATTAGCCGGGCATGGTAGTGTGCGCCTGTAGTTCCAGCTACTTGGAGGCTGAGGCGGAAGGATCGCTGGAGCCCAGCAGGTCGAGGCTGCAGTGGCCGGGAGTGGCCACTGCACTCCAGTCTGGGCGACAGAGTGAGACTCCAACTCAAAAACAAAACAAAACAAAATAGAGAGGGAACTAAGCAATAGAAGATATCCCAGATGAAAGTCAGAGGCTCTCAGGAGAGGACTGCAACAATGGAGACATATCATACTTCCTAGCATGAGACACATCAACTGTTCACCCGTCACCTGGCAAGATGCTACTGGAGCAGGTGGCAGTGAGGAAAGGAAGGACGGGTGGAGGGGATTACAAATGAGACTTAGGGGTTAAGGAAACAGGTGAGGAGAGAGCATGATGGAGGTGCCCCAAATGGCCCCAAGAGGCGGAGCCACTATTTACAAGTGGGATTGCAAAACATATTCTTCAAGGAAAAAAAGGGGGGGAGGGGAGATCAAATCAAGAGAAACAGAGTTATAACAGTCTGTTATTTTCTGAGATAACTTCTACAAATTGTGTATGAACCCTTTGGACACCACCATTTGTCCATCCACTGCCCTCCCTGGCAGAAGCCACATTTCATGGAAAAACTACCCAGGGGCCAATTGAAGTCAGTATGTTCACTGTGTTACGAAGGCACTATCTTCCAATACCAAATTTTCATAATTATAACAGAAAGGCGTAAATTTTCTAATGCATGGCAGTTCAAAAAGTAATCAAGGGAATGAGCCGGAGGGCTATTTTAATGTATGCAAAGCTAGTGACCCACAGTAAATGGGAGGTAAGCTACAATGAATGCAAAGTAATGCACACATACTAAAGTCCTGGTTTGATGAGGGACGGCTAAAATTAACACCCAATTAATTTCCGAATTGACAAACAAATGAAACCCATAAATCTACTTTCTCATTAATTTTCTTGTGGTATAATTTAAAGCAGTAATATGAGGGCAAAAACTGAACATTATCCATCATAAATATCAAAAAGATAGCACTATAACACCATAAATTATGCATATTACCTGTTGTTAAAAATGATTTATGTATTATCAACTTTATCGTGTGCTATAGATGTCTACATCTATCTTTAAAAATCTGGAATTTCATTTAGCATGTAAGAAGAAAAAGTTCAGGAGCAATGAAATTGTCAAAAGCGTGTTTTTGTTTTTGCTTTTTAAAAAAAGCGAAAACAAAACAAATGTGGCCACTTCTTTAGCCATATGGGCGATCAGGGCAAAACAGGATTCTTCCAGATCTCAGGTGAGTAGAGGCTGGGAATATCACGGAGGTGATGGGCTGGGCCTTCCAGGGGAGGAAAAACAGACCAACCGTAGGAGCACCCCTCCCAGAAAGCACAGCATCTGTGTCTTGATGGGGCTGCTCAGCTACCCTGCCCTCTGGAGTGCAGGAGAAGCCTGGCTTGGTGCAGGAAAGGAAGGGGGAAGGGCAAGATGCATCTGAATGCATCTCAGATGCCAAGTAGGGGGCACCTATGGCCATGGGGCCCAAGGGAAGCAAGGACCTCTAAGTTGGTGAGAACTTAGAAAAATAATGCTTTTTATCAATAATGAAATATGGTAGCTCTCCCGCCTTCAAAGAACTAATTTGTACTTATCAGTTAAACCAGAAATAACTTATATTTATCAATTAAGTGGAAGAAGGATTCAAATGGAAACAGTTTCCTTTCTTACCCTTCCATTCCCATTTGTTTAACACATATAGAAAATAAACAAATCCTTCATCTCAAACTTTTCTTTCAGGTACACCTTGCATATAATAGGAATTTAATATATAATGGTGGAATTTCTGACTCAGTGATTAAATGACAGAAGAATCCAAGTCCAAACTCTGGATCAAATGAGATCAGGAGCTTGTGCCAGGGCCAGACACGGTGGCTACCGCTTGTCATCCCAGCCCTCTGGGAGACCAAGGCAAGAGGACTGCCTAAGCCCAGGAGTTTGAGAACAGCCTGCAGCCTGGGCAACATGGTGAGAACTTGTCTCAACAACAACAACAAAAAATAAAAATAAAAATAATTAGTTGGGTGCACTGGCACATGTCTGTAGTTCCAACTACCTGGAAGGATAAGGCACATGTCTGTAGTTCCAACTACCTGGAAGGGTCACTGAACGCAGCAGATTGAGGCTGCAGTAGCCATGATTGTGCCACTGTACTCCAGCCTGGGTGACAGAGTGAGACCTCAACTAAAAAATAAATAAAGCCTGTGCCACCCATCTACTTTTAATTCCTACTTTTAATATACTATCTTTCCTGTACTTCTTGGAATGACCAACTGTTTTGGTGTTCTAAAACTCAGAAAGTCACTTAAGCCATGAAATCATATTAGGTCTTCACATCAGTAGGATTGGCCCAAACGTTGAAAATTTAAAGATAACCAACCACAAAAAAAGACTACCAAAACCCATGGTGAGCATTTCTTTTACATAATATGAATAATATACATCAGATGGACTGGAAATGGCAGAGAATAGGATGTTTAATTTTCCCTGTAATTCATGACTCAGAATAGAGTTGGCAGAATAGGGTGGTAATAAAAAATCGTCCCTAACAAAAGCAAAGGTTTCCCATCTCCACCAGGCTTTCAGTGTGAAGAGAGGAGACTTCATATTTCCAAGGAAAAAGGATTTCTGAATTCCAATGCCAGGGCAGCAATGTTGTTCAGAGCAACTGTAAATGTCTCATTCTTAGGAACTGTCTTCATTAAACTTTCTTGGACACTGTAATCTTTATAAGACACCAATGAGTACAGAAAACAAGTCGCCCCCTCTTCAAAAGTTACAGATGTCTAATTTATATTTTTTTAGCTTTTCAACCATGAGGGGACTTGTTTCCCTTCTCTCTCAATAGACAAGAGTTTAAGTTCTGTAATCATAGCAACTGTGGGCAAACTAGGAAAGTCAGAAAGGAGCCGCTTTAGGAAACACAAGTACAAAGGAGAATGCATACCCACTCCCTCGCATATTAATCCAGACGAGCTCAAATAATTAAATAGAGACCAAAAAAGAGCTTTGCCAATCCAGTGCTAGGCTGTTTGCTTTGCCACAAGGAAGCCTCTGAAGGTCAGGCATGACGGGGCCAGGTGTTCTGGGGAGCTTAATTAAAATGCATTTTTACAGAACAAAATAGATTTTAAAGTTTGAGAACTAACAAAGCTTGTGGAACTTTAATCATTCGAACATTCAAACAGCTAAACTCTCACAAATAGCCTGGTGGAATAAAGTGACCAACAACCAGTTCAGAGTAGTTTTTTCTTCTTCATTTTCATATTTTATACCATTTAACGTACACGGGGCCAGGTTCATAACATCAATTAATGGCTGGCGTGTTCGATGACACACTTCACGTACCTCCTGCTTCGTCTCCGGTCCCTCACCGCTCTAGTGGCCAAAGCGAACAATATGTTCACAGCATCATGGCAACTAGGTGAATGCAGGCCATCAGAATTCTGTTGCTGGCATTTCTCCGTTGTGTGAAAGAGACAGTTATTTAATTTTAACCTTCAAAAACTCCAATATACATATATGTATTTTCCCCCTGAGCCTTCTCTGATATAAAAGACCACCATTGCCTCTGAAGGTCATGACCCCCCAGGCCCCACCCTCACCCTGTCTGTGTTGTCTCTTTGTAATTTACAGCAAATGCTAGGAGGCCATGCCTTGTATTCAAACACAAGGCAATTCAGAAACAGCAACAAATAATAACTTGAATTAAAAAAAAAAAAACAAAAATAATGTAAGCTGAGTTTTCTCTTCTTCTTGGCTGTTTGCAAAACATGGCAAAGGACAGGTTAATGTTCAGGTCTTATCTAGGGTGGTTCCCAGTGTCCAAGGGACAAGACAGACACACACACACACACACACACACACACACACACACACACACACACCACTCCAAGCTGAATAGAGATACATGTTTGCTTTACTTAACTAGAAACGGTACAAAGCTTAAGCTCATTTTAAAATGAGACAGGTGACAGTCATGGGCAAAAGTAACACTGGCTTTTAAAAATATGTAACGCATGTTAACTGTACAGTTTCTTCCCAGTTAAAATGTCTCCATTTATATCAGGGAGGACATATTCAGAACATATCAAACTAGAAGTTAATCCTCCCTTCTCAAACTTGCCAGACTGTAGTACATGCATCACACGGGATCATATTGAGCCCACACGACAACACACAAGACATACACAGTAACACAAAATCCAAGGATTGTACCTTTCGATGGTGACTGCCTTGTTCATAGTACTAGACTTTTTCTCCTACACCTTCTAAGTCCTTGTGTGTTCCACAAAGAATTTCCTAGCCATCTGATGCTCTATTACTGAGCTAGTGGCCTTTCAGGAGAGCTCTCTCCCTTCTGAAAAAAGCAAACAACTGCATAGATATCATTACACTAAGGAAATCTCTTAGAAAAACCAAACAACTTGCTAATCTCGCCAGCCCCTTCATCCAAGCAAAAGATAAGAAAAGCAAACCTAAGTCTGTTTCAACCACATTCCAGGGACAAGTTCCCCTTTTTCTTTCTTTATCAAAATTCTAGCATTTAAGTTTGTGTGTGTGTGTGTCTGTGTGTGTGTTAAACAGACCTTGCAGGATAAACTGCTGCTCACACCCGCAAACAAAGCAATATTTGTTTAATAACGATTGCTGCCATGGGTACAGTAAACAAGGGGCCCAGCATTTGTGTTTATGAACAAACACATCATCTTACAAGAGCAATTTAACATTAACCAGGTGGAATAATCAACAGATTTCATAGGTGACACCAGGGGCAGGGCTAACGTAAACAGAACTGGGGAGGAGAAAGGGGCCACTCTTCTGGAATCAAGGTCGAGGTAAATGCATTACAGAGTAAACAGCTGGGAAGAAGGCAAGATAAACAAACAGTCATTCTTCTGACATTTAGAGAGGCAGAAAGGTTGTATGTTACATAGATCAGCTGCTGACCACCATGAAATCAAACCAGTTGGAGACCAAGCATGCTTGTTTGCACAATGCCATGTTTGCTTATAAACAACAATTTGCTGTTACCAACATCACATTACTCATCATCATATAAGCCAGAGTGAATCAAGTCAGATCCGGTTAACTCTTTACTGGTGACATTACTTAGAAATTAAACACACACACACACACACACACACACACACACACACACCCCTATAAGAAAAAGAAGTCACCCCCAAACGAGGCAAATAGAGCTCGGTAAACACCCTTCTATTTCCTGGCTTGCAGACAAAAATAAAGTATCCACATGGTTTAAACTACTAAAGGATGGATTTGAAAACAACTTTAAAAAACTACAATGTTTTTATACATCAGTAATTCTGCATTCATTTAATTCTGCATTCATTTCCTGGGCCCATCTTCTTTCATCAATGAAATATATGGGTCACACACAGGTTCTTATCTGAAATGTCTCATCCAGAAGGAAAACCCTGATGCTCTTTCTCCTCATAACTAGTTTCTGTCCCTGGGTACCTCGAAGCCCAGTGGACCCACAAACAAATAGATCTGTAGCATCCTCAACCACTCTGCAAGAATCGAACTCTATAAGGTTATGACTTTGTCCTTAAAAAGTATTATATAAGCCGGGCTCGGTGGCTCAGCCTGTAATCCCGCGCCTTTGGGAGGCTGAGGTGAGTGGATTGCCTCAGCCCGCGGGTTCGAGACCCGCCTGGGCAAGCGAGACCTCATCTCTACAATAAATCAAAAAATCAGCCGGGCGTG
>CAUYQG010193358.1:0-14342 GCA_963574415.1 Tarsius wallacei
ATGTGGTTCTGGCTACTTGAAAGACTGAGGAGGAAGGATCGTTGGAGCCTAGCAGGTCAACGCTGGGGTGACCGTGCCACTGCACTCCAACGTGGGTGACAAAGTGAGACTCCAACTAAAAAAAAAAAAAAAAAAAGAACAAAATCATGTCCTCTGCAGCAACATGAATGTAGGAGGAGCCCATCACGCTAAGTGAACTATCACAGAAACAAAAAGCTGAATACTACATGTTCTGACTCAGAAGCAGGCCCTAAATACTAGGCACACAAGCACAAAGGTGAAAATAACAGATGCTTGGCACTACTAGTGGGGAATGGGGTACACAGCTACCCACTGGGTACTATGTCTACTACCAAAGGGAGAAAGAATTAGCTAGAAACTCAAACCTCACCTGTACACAATTTACTTATGTAGCAAATCCTCACATGTACCCCACAACTCTAAAATAAATCAATAAAATAAAGTTTAGGCCAGGATCAGTGGTTTACACCTGTAATCCCAGCATTTTGGGAGACTGAGGCAAGAGGATTGGCTGGGCCCGGGGATTTGAGACCAGTCTGGGAGACTCGTCGAGACCTCCTGTCTATAATAAATCAAAAAATTAGCCAGGTGTGGTGGCGCGCCTACAGTTCCAGCTGCTTGGAAGGCTGAGGTGGAAAGATCGCCTGAGCCCGGCAAGTCAAAAGCTGCCATGACCGTGAGCATGCCACTGCTCTCCAGCCTGGGCAATAGAGTGAAACTCTAATTCAACGATAAATAAATAAAGTTTAGGTAGGTTCCTAATTCTTTGGCATTATGAAAGAACCAGTAGAGGCACCTAGTCCATTTAGAATGTTGTGCAGCCCAACCCAGAAAGCTTGATGACACTGTACTTAAATTGGAATAAGCAAGGGGTGGAAAAGCAGGCTATAGTAAGGACCAAGGCAAGAGGACTGCCTGAGCCTGCGGGTTTGAGACCAGCCCAGGCAACTTGGCGAGACCTCATCTCTACAATAAATCAAAAAATTAGCTGGGCGTGGTAGCACACGCATGTGGTTCTGGCTACTTGAAAGACTGAGGAGGAAGGATCGTTGGAGCCTAGCAGGTCAACGCTGGGGTGACCGTGCCACTGCACTCCAACGTGGGTGACAAAGTGAGACTCCAACTAAAAAAAAAAAAAAGACACTGGGCCCTACTGTGAATTTTGTTGAGCTATTCCTTGGGGACAGGTGCCTTTCAACTTCTAGGTTACTGATGATCAAGATATTGATTGACAATGTCCGAGTCTGTGGCTGACCACTGAGGCTGCTGCATTTGTTACCTTCGGGGGTCACATTCCCTGCTGGAAATGTGGAGCCTGTTTTCTCGGTAGTGTGACCAGGGATGCCTAGGCATTGGCTGCCATTCTTTTGATGCATTGGATTTTTATTTGCTCCCCTTGGCAAGAGGTACCTTAATGCAGCAAAGTCTTGTTTGCTGAACTTTGGATGAAACTGAGGAACAGATTAGGAACTCGAAGCCATGCATCCCTAGGTTGTTTTTTCACTGTTTGTAGTCTTGGAGAAAATTTTGTTTTTAGCATGTTGATTTCACTAAAGGGAGTTGAAATGACACTGCCGACCCCTTGTCTCTCATTCCTTCCCACTGCCCTCAGGTTATGAATAACCCTGCCTGTCACCTTATCTCCTGTTAGATTGAGAGGTTTCATTGTCCTAGAGAGGACATTGAACTGAATAAAATATAAATCCTCAGAGGATTTATATGGTACTTGCTCGATCACATAACATTTTACAAATATGTAGTATTACATAATATCTCAACTAGAAATAAATGGTACCTCTGATAAATGGCTGTGTTTGATGCTGCCATGTAACTCTTTGTTCTCGGCAGAATTATCCCAAACTAGCCAAGTGGTTCATATTTAACTAGACAGTAAGTACAAAAGAACTAGGGAACATACAAGCAGGGTAACACAAGTGATCAGAGGGTCATAACATGATGTACTAGGAGACACTTTCTTCTGAGACTGCATAGCTGCTTAGGAAAAATACACAAATACCGTGAAGTGGGACATAACTTTTTGTTTTGTTTTGTTTTGTTTTGCTTTGTTTTGTTCTGTTTTGTTTTATTATTTTTTTTAGTTGGAGTCTTACTCTGTTGCCCAGACTGGAGTGCAGTGGCCGCTCCCGGCCACTGCAGCCTCGACCTGCTGGGCTCCAGCAATCCTTCCACCTCAGCCTTCGGAGTAGTCGGAATTACAGGCATGCGCTACCACGCCCGGCTGATTTTTTGACTTATGGTAGAGATGAGGTCTCGCCAAGTTGCCCAGGCGGGTCTCGAACCCGCGGGCTCAGGCAATCCACTCACCTCAGCCTCCCAAAGCGCGGGATTACAGGCTGAGTCACCGAGCCTGGCTTTGTTTCGTTTTGAGTTGGAGTCTCACTCTGTAGCCCAGGTTGGAGTGCAGTGGCACACTCCTGGCCGGCCACCGCAACCTCAACCTGCTGGGCTCGGTGATCCTTCCGCCTCAGTCTTCCAAGTAACCAGAACTACAGGTGCGTGCAACCACACCTGGCTAATTTTTTATTTATTGTAGAGACGAGGTCTCGCCAAGTTGCACAGGCTGGTTTGAAACCCACGGGCTCAGGCAATCCTCTCACCTCAGCCTCCCAAAGTCCTGGGATTACAGGCTTGGGTCACCGTGCCCGGCCAATTTTTTTAATTTACTTTTTCCTCAAATGAATGTTGTCCTCAAATCACAAAAGTTTTCCTTTTAGCAAAAGTTATTCAAAAACCCCAAAATGGAAGCAACCCGTGTCCGTCAATGAATAAATGAATAAACTAAATGTGGTATATACATATGATGGAATAGTATGCTGCCATCAAATATGGTATATACACATGGTGGAATATTATTCAGTCCTAAAAAGTAAGGCAATTCTGACACATGCTTGCCATTACAGGTGAACCTGAGAACGTGATCTAAGTGAAATAAGCCTGTCACAAAAACACAAATATTATATTAATTCTACTTACATAAGGCACCTAAAGAAGTCAAATTCATAGAAACAGAAAGTAGAATGGTGGTTACCAGAGGCTAGAGAGAGAGAGGAGAGGAAAAGAAAGCTGTTGTTTAATGGATACAGAGTTTCAATTTTGCAAGATGAAAAAATTCTGGAGATCTGTTTCATAACCATGTGGATATACTTCACCCTACCAAATGGTATCCTTAAAAGGATTATAATGGTGAATTCTGTGTTCTATTTTTTTTTTTTTTTTTTTTTTTTGAGTCAGAGTTTCACTCTATTGTCCAGGCTGGAGTGCAGTGGCACACTCACAGCCACGGCAGCCTCAATCTGCTGAGCTCATGTGATCCTTCTGTCTCAGCCTTCCAAGTAGCTGGAACTACAGGCATGCACCACCACGCCCGGCTAATTTTTTAAAATCTATTGTAGAGATGAGGTCTCACCATGTTGCTCAGGCTGGTCTCGAACCCCTGAAGTCAGGTAATCCTCTCGCTTCCAACTCCCAAAGTGCTGAGATGACAGGTGTGAGCCACTGCGCTCGGCCTGTGTCCTGTTTTTTGCTACACTTAAAAAAAAATTAGGCTTCCCTTTTAAAATGGTTAAAATGGGATAAAACAGTTTAGTTGGGAGAGTGACATCAGCAAGGTGGCCTTAGAAGTCCCTAGTGCCCCTCCCCACCCACAAAGACAGCCAAAACAACGAACAGACAACTGCACACTAATGAAAATAATTAAAGGATGGTTATTCGTCAAGGAAGCAACAGATACCCAGGTGAGCAAACTGAAGATAGCCACATAGAGAATGGAAGGAAACACAGGGACTCCCCCACCTCATCCCACAGCCTGGGTCAGCTGGAAACCAGGAGGAAATTCTACAGGAAAGGTAAGCAAGAGGATCCCAGAAACCCCTTGGACACTGGGGACCCCTGCGTCCTCACAGGCACTAAGCCCAGCTGAGGGAGCTGCCTGAAGTCTGCACAGCTGCGCCCCTCCCACACCCCAAAGAAGGAGGTGACACTGTGTGCCACCCCTAGCGGCCCTCAGGGCTGCCGCACTGCGGCCGTCTTGGAACTGGAACTAACAAGGGAGTGTGTCCTGGCATCCTTTCATCCCCGAGACTAAGCCGCCAAGCCACCCTCACCTGGTGGCCTGACATCCCCCAGCGGAGCTTCAAGCAGCTGCCACACCCTTCCCCACGGGGCCAAGGCTGCAGTCCCTCTTGGGGAAACGACACTGGCAGAACCACTCCTTCCACCTCTCCCGGTGGCGGCTGTGCCCCGCCCCCTCGGGCTGGAGCTGAGGTCGCACCCTTCCTCCCGGGGAAACGGCGTCCTCCTGGAGCTGCCGCATCCACCCATCCCAGTCGCTGCTGCTGCGCCCCGCCCCTAGGAATGGAGCTAAAGCAGCGCACTCCCTCCTGGGGAAACTGAGCTATCCCACCCACCTCCTGTAGTCCCGGCAGCGCCTGGCCCCTCCCGGTCACCGGTGCCTTGGCGGCGCTGTTCCCAAAGCCCCTCCCAGTTGCTGCTGCCGTGCCAGCCCCACAGGACACTGCCTCCCAGGGAAACAGTGCTTTGATGGAGCCACCCCATACGCCCCTCGCCCCTCCTCGTACTGCTGGCCCCCTGCGCTGGAGCTGACACAGGCATCCAGGGGAAACGCAGCCTTGGCCGCCCAGAACGGTCACACCTCCAAGTGCCTACGTAGAAGCAGTGCCCTGCCTCCCGAAAAAACGGTGCCTTGACAGCCCAGAACGGTCATGCACTCCAGTACCTAAGCTGAAATAGTGCCCAGCGTCCCAGGGGAGTGGTGCCTGGCCATTCAGAACAGTCACGCACCCCCACCCTTGGGCTGCAGTGGCCCATCGCCTCCGGAGAATCAGTGCCTTGGCTAAACAGGGCAGTTGTGCACCCTGGGGCTGAGCTGATGTAATAGCCCAAATTCCAGGAAGATGGAGTGGCTGAGCTGAGAAACCCTGCTCTACAGGCCAAAGAATTCAAGTACCCTGATTCCCTGGAAGTGGACCAGCCTCCTAGAGTCTAAGCTGCTGAGACACCCCTTTCCCCAGGGAATGAAGTCATCGCTGTGCTGCTTCCTGCCCCCTCGTGTCCAAACCACAGCCCGTGCTCCATCATTCTGGGGTAGTTGGCACCTCTGAAAAGTTTGGGTTCCTGCTGGGTCCCACCATTCCAGGGCCTAGAGTTACCACTACATGGTTCCTAATTCCCTGGCACCCAAGTTGCCACTGAGTCCTACTGCTCAACTTTCCAAATTATAACCTACCCAGCTCCCTAGGTCCAAAGCTCCAGAGCACCCTTCTTCCATATCCTGGGCCCCCAGGAGTAGGATCACAGCTACTACCTGGCCCCTGGGCCTGAGCTGCCAGGGGATGCCCCAGAGTCACAGACCCTGGCTCTCTGGGCAATCTCCATTCAACCTGGCCACAGAGAGTGAATCTGTACCCCAAGACTCAGGGGCTAGAATAGGTTCATGAAACCCTGAGCCTAGGACCTTAGTCTCATGGTTGCTCTGAGCACCTGTATCTGGAACTCAACTATGGCTGTTTACAGGCCATGTCAGACCTGACATCCGGAGGAATCACTTTGACTAAGTTTCCTTATTATGCCCCCGTGAAAATAGAAGGACCCCAAAAGCCCTTGCCACTGAGGTTATCAACAACCTATACTGCTGGGTGCAGTGACTCACACCAGTAATTCCAGCACTTTGGGAGGCCAAGAGTTCAAGACAAGCCTGGGAAACATAGCAAGATCATGTCTTTACAAAAAATTTTAAAAATTAGCCAGGCGTGGTGGTGCACACCGGTATTCCTAGGTGCTTGAGTGGCTGAGACAGGAAGATCATTTGTGTCCAGAACATGAGACCCTGGCTTTAAAAACAAACAAGTAAATAAATGAATAAACAAAATCAAATAATCTCCACCACCATGGTTACTGCAAGACTCTTCTACAACCTGGGCCCCTGAGGTGCCCACAGTTATTGCCGATGTTGAACACAGGTGAAGAAGCTGAACCGAGATTCTACCACTTGACGTACTAGGAAACAGAGTCATTATACCCTTCCCAATCAGCACATTAACACCCAACTACAGATGAAACTCTTTGTTTACAAAAGTCATTCTAGATGTTTTGGAAGAAGTGATTGTTCCACTAGATGCACAGATATCAATGCAGGGACACAAGAAACATGAAAAAGCAAGGAAACATGGCACTATCAAAGGAACAGAACTCTCTAGTAATAAATCTCAGGGAAAAAGGAAATCAACCCATCTGCAGAAAAAAAATTTTAAATAATACTCCTAAGGAATCTCAGTAAGACACAAGAAAATACAAATTAAAATTTTCAACAAAATCAAGAAAACTATTCATGATATGAATGAGAAATTGAACAAAAAGATAGAAGAACCAAACAGAAATCTTGCAGCTATATAATTTAATGAATGAGATCAAAAATAAAATAGGTAGCATAAACAGCAGACTTAATCAAGCAGAAGAAAGAATGTCTGAACTTGAAGATAGATCATTTGTAATTATCTAGTTAGAAATAAGATAGACAAGTGGGACCTCATCAAACTGACAAGCCTCTGCAAAGCAAAAGAAACCATCAAGAGAGCAGGGAGACAGCCCACAGATTGGGAGAAAATATTTGCCAACTGTATATCTAACAAAAGCCTAACATCTAAGATCTACGAGGAACTCAAACATGCCAAAGGGAAAAAGATAAACAGCCCCATTAAAAAGTGGGCAAAAGACATGAATAGACACTTCTCAAAAGAAGATATACAGGCAGCTAACAGACACATGAAAAAATGCTCAGCCTCACTAATCATCAGAGAAATGCAAATCAAAACCACACTGAGATACCACCTAATTCCAGTAAGAATGACCATCATTAATAAAACAAACAACAACAGATGCTAGCAAGGATGCAGAGAAAAGGAAATGCTTCTACACTGCTGGTGGGAATGCAAACTAGTTCAACCTCTTTGGAAGACAGTGTGACGATTTCTGAAAGAACTAGAAATTGATCTTCCCTATGACCCAGCAATTCCCCTATTGGGAATATAACCGGAGGAACTCAAATCATTCTACAAAAAAGATACCTGCATACACATGTTTGTTGCAGCTCTATTCACAATAGCAAAAACATGGAACCAACCATGCTGCCCATCGGATTGATTTTTTAAAATGTGGTACAAATACACAATGGAATAGTATGCAGCCATAAAGAAGGACAAACATACGGACTTCACAGCACCTTGGATGAATTTAGAGTTGATCATACTCAGTGATCTATCACAGAAACAAAAAACAGAGAACCATATGTTCTCACTCATAAGTGGATCTTGAACAATTATCATAACACTATAAGAAAGGGGTTGGCAGTAGTGGAAAACTGCCCGGGGAGTGGAGGTAGGATTGGCAGTTGAGGGAAACTGCTAGGGAGGGAGGAGCACACCTCATTAACAAGGGTACCTACATAATCAATATTTGTATACCTAACCCTGAATTGTACCCCACATCTTTAAAATAAAAAATAAATAAATAAAAATAAAATCTTTAAAGAGAAAAAAAGAAGCCGGGCTCGGTGGCTCAGCCTGTAATCCCAGCATTTTGGGAGGCTGAGGTGAGTGGATTACCTGAGCCCGCGGGTTCAAGACCCGCCTGGGCAACTTGGCGAGACCTCATCTCTACAATAAATCAAAAACTAGCCAGGTGTGATAGCGCGTGCCTGTAGTTCCAGCTACTTGGAAGGCTGAGGCGGAAGGATCGCCAGCAGGTCGAGGCTGCGGTGGCCAGGAGCAGCCACTGCACTCCAGTCTGGGCAACAGAGTAAGACTCCAACTCAAAAAAAAAAAAAAAAACAGAAAAAAAGAAAGGAATAAAAAACAGTGAAGAATATCTGCGAGACTTATGGGACACCATTAAGTGAAGAAATATTTGTATGATGGGAATGACAAGAGAAAAGATAAGGCATAAAAAATCTATTTAATAAAATAATGGTCCATGGAGAGTTATATTCTTATTACTTAACTCAGCATTAAAAAATAAATAAATAATAATAATAATAGCTGAAAATCTTCCAAGTCTTGGAAAAGATATGGCTATCTAGATCCAGGGAACTCAAGGTTTCCCAAACAGATTCAACCCAAAAAGACCCTCCCCAAGGCATATTATGGTAAAATTGTCAAAAGCCACAACAAAAAAAAAGTTCTAAAAACAAGAGGAAAGTGACAAGTCACATATAAGGGAACCTCCATTTGACTAACAGCAGATTTCTGAGCAGAAGCCTTACAGGCCAGGAGAGAATAAGACAATATAGTCAAACTGCTAAAAGAAAAAAAATTTGTTGGCAAAGAATACTGTACCTAGCAGAGCTATCTTTCAAAAATGAGAGAGAAATAAAGTATTTCCCAGACAAACAAAAACTAAGGAAATTCATCACCATTAGACTAACCTTACAAGAAATGCTCAAGGGAGTCCCACATCTGTAAGCAAAAAGAAAACAATCACCATCATGAATACGTGCAAAAGTATACAACTCACTGGTATATCAGATACACAAAGGAGAAAGAGAAAAGACTCAACCTTATCACTACAGAAAACCACCAAACCTCAATAATAAACAATAAGAGAAGAATAAAGAACAGCACATTAAGACCCAATTGCAGGTGAAAGTCTTTGTCTACAAAAGCCACTCTAGACAATTTGGAAGAGGTGATTGTTCCACTAGACGCACTGACATCAATGCAGGTATATTAGATAAAGGATATACAAAACAACCAGAAAACAATTTTTTAAATGACAGGAGTAACTCCTGTATTATCTATCAATAATAACCTTGAGTATAAACCAATTAAATGATCAACTTAAAACATATAGACTGGCCGAATGGATTAAAAAACATGACTAAGTTATACACTGCCTACAAGAAACTCACTTCATCTTAAAAATATATATAGACTGAAAGTGAGGGAATATAAAAAGATATTTCATGCAAACAGAAACCAAGAGCAAGCAGGAGTAGCTATACTTATATCACATAAAACACATTTTAAGTAAAAAAAAACTGTAAAAAGAGAAAAGTAAGTCATTGTATCATGACAAAAGAATCACTTCAACCAGAGAATATGACAATTATAAATATATATGCACTCAACATTGAAGCACCCAGATACATAAAGGAAATATTAGAAGTAAAAGGAGAGATAAACTCTAATACAATAACAATTGGGGAATTCAGTAGCCCACTTTCAGCATTGGATAGATCATCTAGACAGAAAATCAAAAAGGAAATATTGAACTTAAGACCAAATAGACCTAACAGAGATTTACAGAACATTTCATTTAACAGTTACAGAAGACATTTTTTAAAAATCAGCACATGGAGCATTTTCAAGGATAGACCACATGTTAGGCTATAAAACAAGTTTCAACAAACTTTAAATAATTGAAAGCATATCAAGTATCCTTTCTGATAGAAAGAACAAAGCTGAAATCAGTAATAAGAGGAAACTTTGAAACTGTACAAACATGTAGAAATTAAACAACATGCTCCTGAACAACCAATGGATCTACAAAGAAATTACAAATAAAAATTTAGGCCGGGCTTGGTGGCTCAGTCTGTAATCCCAGTACTTTGGGAGGCCAAGGTGGGTGGATTGCCTGAGCCCGCAGGTTCAAGACCAGCCCGAGAAACTTGGTAAGACCTCGTCTCTACAATAAATCAAAAAATTAGCCGGGCATGGTAGCGTGTGCCTGTAGTTCCAGCTACTTGGAAGGCTGAGGCAGAAGAATTGCCCGAGCCCAGCAGGTCGATGCTGGGGTGGCCGTGAGCGTGCATGCCACTGCACTCCAGCCTGGGCGACACAGTGAGACTCCACCTCAAAATAAAATAAAATAAAATTTTAAAATGCCTTAAAACAAATGAAAATAGAATACCAAAACCTATGGGAAATGGCAAAAGCAGTATTATGAGGAAAGTTAATAGCAATGAATGCCTATATCCAAAAAAAAGAAATATTTCAAATGAATAACCTAATAATGCATTTCAAAGAACTAGAAAATCAAGAAGAAATCAAACCCTCAATAAGTAGAAAGAAATAAAGAACAAAGCTAAGAGCAGAAACAAACTAAGCTGAGACTAAACAAATATAAAAAATCTACAAAATACAAAGTTTCTTGAAAAGATAAATAACTTCGATCAAATACTAGCTAGACTAAACAAGAAAAAATAAAAAGGACCAAAGTAAACACAATCAGAAATTAAAAAGGAGAAATTACAACGGATATCACAGAAATTATTAGAGTCTATTATAAATAACTAAAAATCAACAAATTGAAAAATCTAGTGGAAATGGGTAAATTCCTGAATCCATACAACCTATCAAAATTGAACTAAGAGGAACAGAAAACCTGAATAGACCAATTACAAGTAATAACATTGAATCAATTTTTTAAAAAGACTCTCATTAAAGCAAAGCCCAGGATTGGATAGCCTGGCTGCTGAATTCTACCAAACTTATAAAGAGTAACTAACACCAATATTTCTCAAACTATTCCAAAAAATTGAAAAGGAAGGAATTCTTCACAATTCATTCTACCAAGTCAGAATTACTCTGATACCAAAACCAGACAAGGACACAATAAAAAAAAGAAAACTATGCGTCAACATATCTGATAAACATAGATACACAAATTCTCAACAAAATACTAGTAAACCAAATATAAGAATACATCATTTCACCATGATCAAGAGGGATTCATTCCAGGGATGCAAGGATAGTTCAAAACATGCAAATCAATAAATGTCATACTTCCCATCAACAGAATAAAGGATGAAAACGATCATCTCAACAGAAAATGTGCATTTCATAAAATTCAGCATCCCTTAATGATAAAAACTCTCAACAAATTGACTTATAAGGAACATACCTAAAAATAATTAAGATCATATATATGACAAACCCACAGCTAACATCATACTAAATGGGGAAAAGCTGAATGCCATTCTCCTCTAAGAATGGGAACCAAAATAAGGATGCCTGCTTTCACCACTATTATTCAACATAGTACTGTAAGTCCTAGCCAGAACAGTTGGGCAAGAAAAATAAATAAAAGGCATTCAAATTAGAAAAGAAGGACTGAGTGTGGTCATGCTTGTAATCCCAGCACTTTGGGAAGTTGAGGCAGGAGGGTTGCTTGAGCCCAGGAGTTTGAAACCAGCCTGGGCAACATAGCGAGACCTCAACTCTACAAAAAAATCAAAAAAATTAACTGAGCATGGTGGTGCTCACCTGTAGTCCTGGCTACACAGAAGGCTGAAGTGGAAGAATTGCCTGAGCCTAGGAGTCCAAGGCTGAGGTGAATTGTGATTGTGGCACTGCACTCCAGCTTGGGTGACAGAGTGAGACTCCTATTTTTAAAAAAAGACCAAACTCAGTAGCTCAGCCTGTGGTCCCAGCACTTTGGGAGGTCAAGGCAGGTGGATTGCCTGAGCCCGCAGGTTCAAGACTAGCCAGGCAACTTGGTGAGACCTTGTCTGTACAACAAATGAAAAAAAAAAATTAGCCGGGTGTGGTAGCGCGCACCTGTAGTTCTGGCTACTTGGAAGGCTTAGGTGGAAGGATCACCGGAACCCAGCAGGTCAACGCTGGGGTGGCCATGAGTGTGCCATGCCCTCCAGCCTGGGCCAGAGTGAGACACCGACTCAAAAAAAAAAGCAAAAAGGGAAGTCAAATTGTCCCTCTTTGCAGATGGCATGATCTTATTTTTTTAAAAAACCCTTAGAACTGATAAACAAATTCCATAAAATTGCAGGACACAATGTCAACATACAAAAGTCAGTGCATGTCTATCACAAATAATGAACTAGCAGAAAAAGAAATCAATCCCATTTACAACAACTACAAAAAAATATAAATAAGATGCCTAGGAATAAATTTGAAATGAAACACCTCTACAACAAAAACTACAGAACGCCGATGAAAGAAATTGAAGAGGACACATAAAATGGACAAGACATCCCACATTCATGGATTAGAAGTAATATTGTGAAAATGACTACTAAAAGCCATCTACAAATTCAGTTCAGTTCCAGTCAAAATACTAATGACAATCTTCACAGAAGTAGAAAAAACAATTCTTAGAAGCTATATGGAATTACAAAGGACCTCAAACAGCCAAAGCAATACTGAGCAAAAAAGTCAAAACTGGAAGCCTCACTCTACCTGACTTCAAAATATACTGCAAAACTATAGTCACCAAAACAGCAGGGTACTGGCATAGAGACAGACACATAGATCAATAAAATAGAACAGAGAACCCAGAAGTAAATCAACATATTGACAGCCAATTCATTTTCAACAAAGGTGTCAAGAAATTCGTTGGAGAAAGGACAGTCTCTTCAATAAATGATGCTGTGCATACTGCTAAACAGACAGAAATTGGAACCATTTCCCCTGATAACCAAGAAATAACGAAGCAAGACCAGGATGCCCACTCTCACCCCTCCTTCTTTTCAACATAGTTTTGGAAGTCCTAGCTAGAGCAATCAGATAAGAGGAGATCGGCGGTATCCAAATAGGAAAAGAGGAAGTCGAGTTATCACTCTTTGCAGACGACATGATTCTATACCTCGAAAACCCAAGGGAATCTGTCAAAAACCTCCTTGCACTGATAAAGGACTTTGGCAGAGTCTCAGGGTATAAAATCAACGTGCAAAAGACAGTCACTTTTCTATACCCCAACAACAAATGAACAGAAACACAAATAAAAAACACAATTCCATTCACAATAGAAGAAAAATCAAATACCTTGGCATCTTCCTAAACAGAGACATGAAAGAGCTTTACAAGGAAAACTACAAAACACTGCTCAAAGAAACCAAAGATGACACAAATGAAAACATATTCCATGCTCGTGGATTGAAAGAATCAACATTGTTAAGATGTCCATCCTACCCAAGCAATCTACAGATTTAGCATAATACCCATTAAATTGCCAACAGCATTCTTCTCAGACCTGGAAACGACACAGGAATTCATATGGAAACATAAATGACCACAAATCGCCAAAAGAATCCTCAGAAAAAAAAAAAAAAAAGCAGGAGGTATCACACTCCTAGACTTTAAACTCTATTATAAAGCTACAATAATTAAAACAGCCAGGTATTGTTACAAGAACAGGCATATAGACCAATGGAACAAGATAGAGACTCCAGAAGCAAAACTTCAATTTCTCAATTTGTCTTCAACAAAGCCTCCAACACCGACTGGGGAGAGGAGAACCTATTCAGTAAATGGTGCTGAGAAAACTGACTGACCACATGCAGATGGTTAAAACAAGATCCCTACCTATCACCATACACAAAAATAAACTCAAAATGGATCAAAGACCTAAATGTAAAACCTCAAACTATAAGAACCTTAGAAAATGCAGGAGACACCCTTATGGAAATTGGAACCAATTCCTGATCAAAACCCCAGCACCCATGCAATAAGAGAGAAGACAGACAAGTGGGACCTCATCAAACTGACAAGCTTCTGCAAAGCAAAAGAAACCATCAAGAGAGTGGGGAGACAGCCCACAGAATGGGAAAAAAAAATTTGCCAACTGTATATCTGACAAAGGCCTAACATCTAAGATCTACAAGTAACTCAAACATGCAGAAAAGAAGAAAACAAACAGCCCCATTACAAGGTGGCTAAAAATATGAATAGACAATTCTCAAAAGAAGACGTACCAGCAGCCAACAGATACATGAAAAAATGCTCAGTCTTACTAGTCATCAAAGAAACGCAAATTAAAACCACACTGAGATACCACCTAACTCCAGTCAGGATGGCTATCATCAATAACTCAAAAAACAACAGATGCTGGAAAGGATGCGGCGAAAAGGGAACACTTCTACACTGTTGGTGGGACTGTAAACTAGTACAACCTCTGTGGAAAACAGTGTGGCAATTCCTAAAAGATCTAAAAATTGACCTTCCATACGACCCCACAATCCCCCTACTGGGAATATACCCAGAAAAAACTCAAATCACTCTATATAAAAGATACCCGCACACATATGTTTATCACAGCATTGTTCACAGTAGCAAGAACATGGAACCAACCATGCTGCCCATAAAAAGAGGACTGGATTTTTTAAATGTGGTACGTATTCACGCTGGAATATTACGCATCCATTAAGAAGAACAAAATCATGAAATTCACAGCAACCTGGATGGACTTAGAGTCTATAATACTGAGTGATCTTTCACAGAAGCAAAGAACTGAGTATCACATGTTCTCACTCATAAGTGGACCTTGAACAA
>CAUYQG010193363.1:0-13460 GCA_963574415.1 Tarsius wallacei
GGGGGTGGTAGCGCGTGCCTGTAATTCCAGCTACTCGGAAGGCTGAGGCGGAAGGATCGCCGGAGCCCAGCAGGTCGAGGCTGCGGTGGTTGGGAGCAGCCACTGCACTCCAGTCTGGGTGACAGAGTGAGACTCCAAGTCAACAACAACAACAAAAAAAAGAGTCATCATATTAAACTCTGACTATATAAAAGGAAAGAGCCATATCTTACTGAATTCGTGTTTCTATTGCGTTGCATAGTCTCTTTCACATTCCGCAGTGGTTTACCAATCAGTGTTTATTGAAGGGATGATTTAGGGGTCTATGGAATTGCACATTTTATTTTGTTTGTTGCTGTGGGTGGGTGGGTTTAGAACAATTTGAGTAAATGTATTCAGATAAATGCTACATCTCTGGGGAACAGTAGAAGTGAAAGGTGGTGATAACTATGAGTGGAATCCATATAGACGCCGAGGCAATGATTTTTGGAATGAAGAGAATGCTTATCATATTTTTATTCTTTTGGAAACAAAAACTATCTACTATTCTCATAATGCAAACCACAAAAAGTAAATGTAATAAAATCTGTTTAGCTGATGTGGATACACAGCAGATCATTGTAAACCAGGGATACTTCCTTGGGAAACAAGTTGCCATCAGAAAGAGGGACTGCATGAAATGTTTAACATTTATGAAAGTGGTGTAGGTTAAATTGTTAAATAGTTGAAAAACAGTGAAGTAGGAACTCATAGAAAAGTCTGGGTAGCCTAATATTCTTTACAAAGAAAAAACTCTCTCATTATTCAAATATTTTGGTTGCCTTGGCCTCTATTGCATTGAATTTTGCTAAAAATAAATGTGCCACCAACTAACACTTAGAAATTTATTTGTTCTATAAAAGTTTACATTGTGTGTTAAACCTATTTGTTGTAACAGAAGTTGGCCTTTATTGGCAAGAAATAATGCAAAACATTTCTAATCAATTCTCAAACATATGGCAGCACTTTCCACACAACTAGGTACCAGCTGATAAGAGATGAGATCTCTGATTACTATTTCAGCAGTTACCATTAGTACAAGTCAAAATGAAAATTGTGACTGGCAAGTGCTCAAGGATTTCAGTACTAATATAGTTTTTTACTGCCTAGAACTTGGTGCTGCATGGTCTCAGTTCAATATCAATTCAAGACCCCAGCAAGACACTATACAGCTGACTTGATTTGCCAAAGAAATTTGAAAACTTGTTTAAAGTTATTAAAATCATTCTTGCTGGTTTTGGCAGTGCTAGGTAGAACTTGGCTCATCATGGAGTTAGGATAATCAGAGAGTGAGCAAATGATAATTTAGGTCCTTAGGCAAACATACAAGCTTTGAAGCCAGGATATTTCTAATTGCATGCCTGATGCGTGATTGACATGATTCTGAGGTTAGACAATTACCGCAAGAAGTTACTCCTGGTTGCTGATTGTTTACCAGTGACCTTCACACAGAGCTGTCCTTCACATACTGGCAGTGGTCTGCCAGGGTCCAGGATAAATCTTCCTGGTGTATAGATTCTACTCAGGGTCAAAGGAAAACACTTCATTATATTTAAACATATGTGTGTGTGTGTATGTATGTATATGTAAAAATTCCTCTAAAATGGGAGACTTCAAAGAAATTTTAGGACTTAAAACTGTCCCTCTCCCTTCTGCCATGGGGATGGGGAGGCACCTGGAAATATGGAGAAACTTAGAAAGCAATGCCCTAAGTTATGGCCACTTTTCTGGAATGCTCTTCTCTCTTAACTCTGCCCAGAAGTCTCCTGCTTACTTTTCAAAAGCCAGCTCAAAAGTCATCATCCCCAACTGCCCTACCCCAAGCAGAATAACTGCCTTCTGTGTCTCCTCAGACTTTCCTCTATGACTTTGCTATGGCATTCATCCCATTGATGTGATTAACTGTTTATCTCCTCACTAGGTAGATTGTGAGCCTCAGATGAACAAGGTCTACTTATAATCTGTATAAGATTCTTTATATCTTCAATGTCTTGCTGCACAATATTTGACTAGAACAAGTACCTAGCAAACAGTGAGTAGATGAATGGATGAATGGACGATAGGAGAACCAGATGAGAACATGTTCATTGATCAGTGTTCACCCACCTGAACAAGATTCTGAGCTCTTCTCCTAATGTTCTAGTTTAATCCTCTGAATATAGAACTAGGTTTCACTGGGTGTTTTCAACTTACATGTCAGTTATGCCCTAATTTTTTTTTTAAAGTGGAAAAATCAATGTAATTCACTCTACTAGAAGGCTCAGGAAGAAAAATCATGTGATCATATCAATTGATGTAGACAAAGTGTTTAACAAAATTCACTGTCAGTTCATGATAAAAACTCTGAAACAACTAGAAGTAGAGGGGAACATCCTCAAACTGATAAAGGACATCTACAGAAGTACTACAGGCAACATCATACTTTATAGTGAAAGACCAAATATTTTCCTTCTAAAATCAGGAACAAGATAAACAAGAAGTGACCAATTTTAAAAGGAAATAAAACTGTCTTTATATGCAGACAACATGATCATCTTTGTAGAAAGTCATAAGAAATCGACAAAAAAACTACTAGAACCAGTAGATGAATATAGCAAGTTCACAGAATACAGAATCACTATTAAAATTCAATTATATTCCCATATACTAGCAATAAACAAGCAGAAATTGAAATTTTTAAGGAACACTATTCTTAATAGCATCAAAATATAAAACATTGTTAAGATGTCAGTTTCCCCAAAATTGATGTCAGTTTCCCCAAAGTAGATTCAATGAAATTTTAATTTTTTTGCAGAAATTGATGAGCTGATTCTAAAATTTATATGAATGTTATAAAATTTATAAAATGTTCAAAACATCTTTTTAAAAAAATAACAAAATTGGAAGACCTATGCTACTTGATTGCAAGGCTTATTAGAAAGCTACTATAATCAAGACATAGTGGGGGGGTTTTTGTTGTTTTTTTAAGCTGGAGTCTCACTCTGTTGCCCAGGCTGGAGTGCAGTGGCTCCCTCAATGGCCACTGCAGCCTCAACCTGCTGGGCTCAGGCAATCCTTCTGCCTCAGCCTCCCAAGAAGCTGGGACTACAGGCGCATGCCACCACGCCTGGCTAATTTTTTTATTTATTGTAGAGACAAGGCCTCACCAAGATACTCAGGCTGGTCTTGAACCTATGGGCTCAGGCAGTCCTCTCGCCTCTGCCTCCCAAAGTGCTGGGATTACAGGTGTGAGCCAGGACTGACTGACATAGTATTTTTAATATAAAGATAGTAGATCAAAGAGCAGAATAGTGAGCCAAGAAATAAAACCCACATATATATGGTCAATTGATTTTTGACAAACATGTAAAGCAATTCAATGGAGAAAGCATAGTCTTTTTAACAAAAATAATTCTGGAACATTTGGACATATTTTTAAAACTTTGATTAATACCTCACATTCTAAGTAAAAATCAACTCAAAATGGATCATGGACCTAACTGTAAACTCTAAAACTATCAGGCAAAGATTGTTTAGATATGAAACCAACAACAAAAATATGATCTATGAAATAAAAATTTAATAAATTAAATTATTAAATTCTCATTAAATTGAAGAATTCTGTCCTTCATAAGACACTTAAGAAAATTAAAAGACAAGATACAGCTTGGAAGAAAATATTTGCAAATCACAGATCTAATAAAGAACTTATATTCAGAGTACATAGTGAACTCTAAAAAATCTCAATAATAACAAACAAACAACTCAATATTTTTAAATGAGTGAAGGAAAGCCAGGCACAGGGGTGCACATCTGTAATTTCAGGTACTCAAAATGCTGAGGATCGTTTCAGCCCAGGAATTCAAAGCCAGCCTGGGCAACATGGTGAGATCCTGTCTGTAAAACAATTTTTCCCCCAGATATCTTCTTTTTATTATAGAGGTAGTATGTATTTATTATAAACAATTCAAATGATGCAGAAAAGTACATGTAGAAAATTAAATTGTAAAACAAATGTTTTAATGGGTGAAAAATTTGAACAAACACTTCACTAAAGAAGATATATCAAAAGAACCTCAACATCATTAGTCATAAGGGGAATGCAAATCAGAACTACATGAGAGACCACTACACACCTATTAGAATGGCTAAACTTAAAAATACTGACCATACCAAGTTTTTATGAGAATGTGATAAACTGAAACTCTCATACACTGCTGGTGGGAATGTAAGATGGTACATCTATTTTAAAAAACAGTTTGGCAGTTTTTTATAACATGTATTTACCATATAGTATATGTTACCCAACAGTTCAGTCCTAGTATTTCTTAAGAGAAATGAAAGCATAGGTTCATACAAAGACTTGTACACCAATGTTTATAACAGATTTATTTATAGTAACTAAAAACTCGAAACAACTTATTATGTCCCTCAACAGGTTAATGAATAAGCAAACTCTGTTACATCCATACAACAGAATATTCCTTTCAATAAAAAGGAGAGAACTACTGACACATGTTATAACATGATTGAATCTTAATATAATTATGCTGAGTGAAAGAAGCCAGACCTCAAAAAGAGTATATTGTATGAGCCTATTTATATAAAATTCTAGAAAATGATCTGATCTATATTGACAGAAAACAGATCAGTGGCTACCTGGGACTGCACAGGGCATCAGAGACTGGGCCAAGTGGGAAGGGATTGCAAAGGGGCAAAAGGAAACTTTTGGGCATTATGAATATCTTTGTTATTTTTATTGTGATGATGGTTTCCCAAGTGTACAATATGTACACAAATGTGTTAAAACTTAAGTTGTACACAGATATGTACAGACTCTTGTATGTCGATAATGCCATAAAAAAAAAATCTCTGTGGTTGAAAATGAAGCTGGTTGTAACTTGATCCAGAGATTGTATTAAGTTTCAGTAACTGTAAGACAAAGGACATAGATAGGCTTTGAGAAGGGGTGAGGGAAACAAGCAAATTAGATAACAGAGGCAGGGGCTATGCTTTAGATGATTCCTTGCCAGCACTCTTTTTTAAGTTAAGGTTCTCAGAGACTGATTTGAGTTTAAAGACAGCAAAAGAAGATCTTTTTTCAAGGTTACTGGTTAGTTTTGAAATAGCCATATGATTATTTTTATGTCTCATGAAATAATACATGCACATGATTTTCAAAAAATATTCATTATATAAAAGTTTATAATGCAAGCAATATCTCACTGTTCTAACTGGTCATAATCCTCTGAGATTAAATTTAACTCTAGTAACTGATCCTGTTTAGTTCTTTTGGTGATCGTTTCCATGTATACTGCTATTTCTTGATTTATCTATTTTTAGGCTTTATTAGCTTTGTAATTTGATAAACGAGGCTATATCTCAATGTAGTTATCATTCCTTATAGTTCCTGTTTGTTTGAGGATTATATGTAGACCTTTATTTTTTGTTCCATCAACTAGAGAAAGTATTTCTCAATTCTGTTGTAAAAGGAGGCCATTAGTTCCCTGCTTTTTCCTTTATCTCTCTCTACCTACCAACTCTTGTCATTTGTACTTTTTTACTTTTTTGCTCTAAATCTGTAATTATCTCTATGATTAGTATCCTGTGCCTTTGTATATTGGTTATTTCTGAATGTCCAAAATCAGAATACAGTGTTTATACTATTGTTAGCTATTTAAAATGTTTCTGTCTTCTGTCAAGTGTCATGATAGTATTACATTTCTTAATCTATATAACTTTTGGGAGCTTTTGGATTTTCTAATTACCTTTACTTTTCTTGAATTGTCCACTACATCCATAAATTTCTCTAATTTCTTGAAAAGGGATAAAATTGTGATTCCCTCTTCCCTTCTTTTTCTTGGATGCCTCCCTCTTGGAGCCCTCCTTGCTTCCCTTCAGACTAAATTCTCTTCTTAGGCCTGCTGTACAGCTGCCATCCTTAGACTTACTTTTATTAGTGTCTCGTTTTAGGTTCACTGTTTCCAGAATCGAGTATTTATCTCTGTCTTTTTTTACTTTCTCATTTTGCTGGCATATATCCTTAAGTAACTTTGTAGGGAAGGGATATGAAAGGTGAAGTCTGAGTCTTTGCAATCTGAAAAAGTCTTTTGTTATCAGACTTGATTGATAGTTTGTTAGGAACAAAATTAGAGGTTCAAAACAATTTCCCTTGAAGCCATTCCTCCTTTGTTCTCTTTAAGAACCAGTGTTGTTGATGAGATAACCAAACCATTCCGACTTTGATTCCTTTAACTGTTAATGTTTTTCCTCTCTGGGAGCTTTTAGGATCTTCTCTTTATCTTTGCTGTTCTCAAATATTTTAGTATGTCTAAGGGTTGAGCAAAATGGCTGGTTACCCCAAATATGAGACTTGCAGGTCAATAAGCTCCACCCATGTACATAGAGCCACTATGCCAGGGGAACCTCTAAATTCCAGAATGTAGGTAGAAGTCTGTTTTAGGACAAAGAAGAACCTTCTGATTTCTTTTTTTTTTTTGCATTGAGAATAAATGCCTGAATACTAGCAGTTTTATATACAAGGTAGGCAGATGATTATTCAATATACAGATTTTCAATGAATTTCTCACCTTTCATTATCACCCTCTCCCTTACTTGGATTTCCAATTCTCAAAATTGTCTGTGGTCCTACAAGGAAGACTAGCATCCTTCCGGGCTGTAAGCTCCTCTGTCTCTTCATCTGTCCATCTTTATCAGCCATCATAGTATCCACTTTCTGTTTTTCCTCTTTATGTGCCAAAGCACTTTTCACTTTAGAAGCATAAGTAATTACAAATTAGATAAGCAAACACTTGCAAAGGAATGCAATGGCATCTAGTATATATTGTTGCCCTTCCTTTTGCTCAAAGATGTCACTGCTGATTTCACCCACACTCATGGGGAGCAAAGACTAAATCTTCAAACAAAAGTCCTTTCTATATGACATACATACAAACTGCTTTTTGATTTGTGGCTGCAGTTGCTATTTGGAGAGCCTGTCACTGTCTGTATTTCTGCATTGGACTTGTGGTCAACTGAAAGCCTTTGCTCAAAAAGAGTTTCTAAATTCCATATTATTGCACTCCAAGTTGGTCTCTGCTGCTGTTTTCCCCAGCAGCCCACAGCTATGTCATGTTATTTGAAGCTATGATTTAGTGCATCCTTAGATTTTCTTGGTATTTCTTATGCCACCCCTGCTTGTGGTTATGCCATAAAGCTCACCATACCAAAAGTGGTTGGATATCCTTCTGCTGTCATATCTGTATATGACAGCAAGGAACACTGCTTTAATGCTGACAGACCAGCTGACTTCCAGAATCTCGGTTGTGGTGGTCCTCTCTTGCCATTTCACATTAAACATGACTCTGACTCTGAAAATAAAACAGTTTGATGAGGTAGATATGACATATGTGGTGGGTGTGAATTTCAAAGTGATACAAAAGCTGAACACAACTTATATTGTGAATTGGTGAGAATCAATTTAGTGTGCTTTTATTTTTTCAGCCCTGTTCTGGATGTTAGGAACAGAGCTAAATCTAGGAAACAGAAAGTCAGAGCAAGGGTCCATTTTTCCTTTTTGTATCAGTAGTTTTATATTTCTGATACCTTTTCCCTTGATGTACATCTTAAACAGATTTTACCCCATCCAGATACAAGTCCACACTGGTTCTGAACCCACAAATATATCTACCTTTGAGGATCTTACTACCTATGGAGGAGGAAAAATTAATAAGATATATAAGGCATTATTTGATAAATGTTAGGGGGTATGTATAGTCCAAAAATGGAAGGTAAGAAAAACCAGAGATTGAGCTAGTCTATAGACAATTTCACACTAATGCCACACTATGGTAATCTCCCCAAGCAAAGACACCGTTCATTTTTATTTTGCTTTCTACTTTGCAATCACTTACATTGTTGGGCAGTGATTTTTGAGTCAAACTGTCTAGAACCAAGATTCAGTGACTGCTTTTAGCTCTATATGATGAAAAATGTTAGTCATGGTTAGCTTCTATGTTTAGCCTTACTACATAATTTCAGTCATCCGCTGACAGGGGATGGCAGTCCCTGGCACTCATATCAGAGATGTCCAAGATGCCAATTTCATTTGGCATTTGGCTGATTGCTGCCACCTCCACCCACATCCTGCTGGTGGCAGCTCCCATGCGATGCTGTGATTGATGTTGAATGTTCTTGTTTGCTTACTCCCAGGAACTAGCACACTCTGTTCAGCAACCAGCACATATATATTATACTTCCCTTCTTGTCACACTGATTTTGAAATCTTACTACCTGCTGTTATGTAGTGCTATTATTGCTCTACAAAAAAACTCAGGATTAGGCTGGGTGTGGTGGCTCACACCTGTAATCTCAACGCTTTGGGAGGCTGAGGTGGGAGGATTGCTTGAGGCCAGGAGTTCAAGAGCAGCAACATAGCAAGACCCCATCTCTTAAAAAAACACACACACCTCAGGATTATTTGTGTTATGTCTACATGTGTTAAAGACAATGTCTAGTTCACTGCCCTCCATATGGTAAGTACTCAATGTTTGTTCAGCAGACAACAACCTGAATGGTCCTCTCCAAACCTTTTGTTGATAATCCAAGCATGAGTTAAGGCTTCTAATAAAATTAAAAGTGTGTTCAATGCTATATTTTATATTTGTTTTTATATCCATGAAGCTAATTTGGGAAAACTTACTTTACTCATTGGTACTGAGATGTTCATATCTTGCTATAGTGGAATCATTTAGAGATATTTTTTAATGTTTCAGGGCATAAATGCTTTTAATTTGTTTGAAAGTCCCAGTTGATTGCTGATGGATGGTGGTAGTGATGGCAGTGGTTGTAATAAGCAAAATAGATTATGCATTTGACCACATTGTAATATAATTTTAAATATATATATAGTAATTTGCTGATTTTAGAAAGCCCAATATGTACCTTTCTTTTTTGGAATAACTCTAGGAATGACAGATGAAAAACACTAGCTATTTTACTAGAAAAAAAGAGAACTTCACCTTTTCTGTCTACAGTTAGTAAACTGGTTGAGGAATGAACAATATGGCAGTTTATTTTATTTTTTATTTTTTTGAAGTGGAGTCTCACTCTGGCACCCAGGCTGGAGTGCAGTGGCATGCTCCTGGCCACTGCAGCCTCGACCTGCTGGGCTCCACCTCAGCCTTTCAAGTAGCCGGAACTACAGGCATACGCTACCACGTCCAGCTAATTTTTGATTTATTGTAGAGATGAGGTCTCGCCAAGTTGTCCAGGTAGGTCTCGAACCCGTGGGCTCAGGCAATCCACTCACCTTGGCCTCCCAAAGTGCTGGGATTATAGGCCGAGCCACCAAGCCCGGCTGGCAGTTTCTTAATGTGTAGTACCATGACTATGGACATCAGAATCCCCTAGTGAGCAAGTTGAAAAGTCAGATTCTAGGGTCCTACCTCACTCCTACTCAGTCTAAATTTGTGAAGGGGGAGGCCTGGAATTCTGCATTTTAACACCCATGACTAGTGATTCTGACGCACACCAAAAGATTGAGAACCACTGACCTATATATAGGGTCTCTCACCATAAGATCCTCTTGATTTGATTCCTGCCAGTAGTGCATTAAGTCCTTAATCTACCTCTCCATGGATGATCTCAGAAAAAAAAAATGGTTCAGTTAGGGTTAAATAAAATCCTTGCTTTCAGTAATGAATTGGTGATAGTCTGCACTATGGTTTGAATGTGTCCTCTCCAAAATTTAAGCGTTGCCAATGTGGTAGAGGTGAGACCTTTAAGATGTGAATAAGTCAGAAGGGCTCCTCCCTCATGAATGGAATTATGGCCTTTATAAAAGAGGCTTCATCTACCTTTCACCATGTGAAAGTACACAGCATTTCTTCCTTCTGGAGAACGCAGCAACAAGACACCATCTTGGAAACAGAGAACAGCTCTCACCACATAACCAAACCTGTCAGCACCTTGATCTTGACTTTCCAGCCTCCAGACCTGTAAGAAAATAAATTTCTGTTCTTTATAAATTACCCAGTCTTAGATATTTTGTTATAGCAGTACAAACAGAATAAATAGTCCAATTATTCTTTCAATAGACAGATATTTATTGGGCCCTACTATGTGCCAGGCTAAGAGCTAGGCACTTTAAAAATGGATAAGTTGTGACCTCTTCCCTCAAGAGGCTTATGAGTTATTTTCTATGAATCATCTAGTGCAATCAAACATTAGCCATGAAATAAAAAATAAATTAAATTTATTCTATGTCATGGCAAGAAAAAAGTACCTAATAATTTTGTGGGTTTAGATATTAGAAAAAGTATGTTCATAGCAATATCTAGAGAGTCACTAGCAATAATAAATGTGTCCCTCATGTCTCACTGTTAACAAATTGTTTCCAGCTGAGATGCCTGTAATCTGCAGGTGCTATTTACCATGTAATTTTACCATAGGAAACAAGGGTTTAATCACTTAATAAAGTGTAAAGAACTAGATTTTTTTCCCTTTTTGTTCCCTTGAGCAAAATGCCTGGCTGTGGCCAACATTCCTGATGCCTCCTCCCTTGTGCAATAGGAAAGCAATATTCTAAAAGAGAAGGTTGTTTTGTTCATATTCTGCAACTTGCCTCTGGAGGCCGTGCTAATGAATGCAAAACTCAAGCTAGAATTCCAGACGTTTTTATGCACAGCCACTAATTTTTGTCTTTACCATATATTATAAAAAGGATAGTTTTCCCTCCTACCTCTAATTGAGACTCAAATATGGCACTGTGAATAGGGAGTCCTCTTTTTATTTTAAGCAGTATTTTGTGTTGTTTCTTCTGGTTTTTATTGAGAAAATAGAAACTGTGTTCCAAGCATTTTCATACACAGACGGTCGTCTTCTAACAAACACTTGACTTATGAATGTTCCATACTTTTCAACAGCCTCTCTGGAAAGACTCTGAGCTACTCCTACTACTCATGGAAAGTGGAGTTGTTTCTGCTGTCTGCAGAAGTTAATTTCTCTCTTAGCCCTCCTATTCTGGGAGCTTAAGTTCTCACCATTTGGAACAGTTGTTATATGAGCACCTTCCCCTACTACCACCACCAGGACACAAGAAGGTGCTAAAGCCCCTGCCAGAACTCTCATAGGAGCTGAGCCATGAGGGAACACAAAAAATATGAGGGAAACTTTGGAATTATAGTTGGTGATGGTGGGGAGGTTCTCTATTTGCATTTCAAAATCCCTTTTCCTAGAAATAGCATTATACTATAATAACCTACCCATGTAGAACTTGGTTATATGACAAATTCACCTATCCAGACCACAGCCAGGAATCAAGCAGTAAACAAATGACCTCTAAGCCACCAGAGAATATACATCTTACTTTATTGGAAAGGTTATTCAAAACCACACTCACTGCCTGTTTACTCTGTACACGAGCCTAATTTGTTTTAACTAGATGGCAAGCCTATAGCAGATTACAAGCAGCAAGTTTAAATGGACTAGAAAAGGCATTACAGGTAGGTGAAGTAAAATCTGATAGTTGATAGCAAGGTAAAAGATGGAAAAAAACACTTAGAAGAAGTTTAGGCACTTAAAACCATCTACGATGAAATGGTACTTCACATTCACGAATCGTAGATTAATTAAAAATACTGACAATACCAAGTATTGGTGAAGATGCAGAGCACTGGGACTCTCATACATTGCTGGTGGGCTTATTAAATGGTGCAGTCACTCTGGAAAACAGTTTGGCAACAAATATTTACCATATAACCCAGAGATTCCACTCTTAGGTATTGACCCAAGAAACATGAAAATATATGTCTACACAAAGACTTGTACATGAATGTTCATATTAGCTTTATTTATAATAGCCCCAAACTGGAAATAACCCAAATGTCTATCAACAGATGAATGCATAGAAAAATGTGATGAATCATATAATGAAATATTACCACTCAGCACTAAAAAGGAAATGCATTAGTGATACTTGCAACAACATGAATGAATCTCATTGACATTATGTTGAATGAAAAATATTGTATGATTCTAGTCTAGAAAAGGAAAAACTAAGCTATTGTGATAGAAAATTCTAGAGGGTGATGGAAATGGTTCTATATCTTGATTTGGATGGTAGTTACAAAGACATGTGCATTTGCCAAATCTCTTCAACCTGTATGCTTAAAATTTGTGCATTTGTGTATGTAAACTATATCTCAAATTTTCATAAAGTACAAAAATTATTCAGAGAACCCTCCTGCTGCAGGATCAAGTCTAAATTACTTAACATGATCTGGTTCTTATTTAACACCCCTTGGTTCACTTCTCCCCATTCCTCTCCATCTCTTACCATTTATTCCAAGTTACTTGTAGTTCCAAAAATTGTTTATTCTCTTTCCTCTAAACCTTTAAACACAATATTTCCTTTGCCTGAAATTCCTTTTCCATTTCCCATTTATCACTAAATCCTTGACACCCTTCAGGACTCACAGAGGTAGCACATCTCCAGAAGACTTGTTCTCTCCCAGTTTGTATTAGGTGCATCCCCTCTTGCTCCCAGAGAACCTTAAGTTCCTCTCTATTGAAATGTTATTACTCTGTAATGTATCATAATAATAAAAAAAACCCTTAGCCAGACATGGTAGCATGCACCTGTAGTTCTGGCTACTTGAGAGGCTGAGGCGGAAGGATCACCGGGGCCCAGGAGCTCAACACTGGGGTGGCCATGAGTGTGCCACTGCACTCCAGCCTTGGCAACAGAGTGAGACTCCAACTCAAAAATAAAAATAAATAAATAACTCTCAAAACCATAGTGGATTGAGGTCATTTAATGTACAAGCAAATAGTCCTCCACATATCCAGTAAGCCCTTATAATTAAATCATATTTGTAGACTAATTTTTATCCAAAATAGCTGAAGTAAGTTTCAGCAAAGTTATTTTTTTAAAATCTTCTATCCAGAATGACTTATAAAGTTACAAATGATCAAGATTTTATTGTAAATAGCATTTGATTTTACACTATTATTAGTATGTTAACTTATTTATATTGTGTATTAAGTAACTTTCTGTGGGCCTATCTGGAAAACTAGTCAGACTTTTTTTTTTTCCATATTTTTTATTTTAAAATTGTGGGGTACAGTTCAGGGTTAGGTATACAAATATGTATTGTGCAGGTACCCTTGTTGATGAGGTGTGCCCCCCATCCCCAGACAGATATTGACTACCATTAATCCCACCTCCCTTTCCCCCCCTACCGGGAATATACCCTGAAGAACTCAAATCACTCTATATAAAAAAATACCTGCACATATATGCTTATTGCAGCGTTGTTCACAATAGCAAGATTATGGAACCAACCATGCTGTCCATCAAAAGATGACAGGATTAAAAAATGTGGTGTATACCGCAGAGGCATTACAGCGGGCCTGAGGTAAAAGCAGCCGCCGCCCCTGCCGGCAGCCCGGGGCTGCCGCCG
>CAUYQG010193367.1:0-14004 GCA_963574415.1 Tarsius wallacei
CTCGACCTGCTGGGCTCCGGCGATCCTTCCGCCTCAGCCTTCCAAGTAGCTGGAACTACAGGCGCGCGCTACCACGCCCGGCTAATTTTTTGATTTTATTGTAGAGATGAGGTCTTGCTTGCCCAGGCGGGTCTTGAACCCTCGGGCTCAGGCAATCCACTCACCTCAGCCTCCCAAAGGCGCGGGATTACAGGCTGAACCACCGAGCCCGGCTGCAATTTCTATAACAAAATAGATTTTCTGTGACTATGATACATTTAATTTTTGAGGATTATATCTTGATAGGACAAGCAAAATGACAGTGCCAGCAAGGACATCCACAGATAATCAGGGAAAGTTGTAGAAGGGAGTTATTTAGTATTACCCATTGGGAAACCAGAGGATGAAAATCACAAACAATGGTTTGAGTTGTCATAATTTATATTGAAGGTACCAATGATAATTAGTTATGTGCAACATAAGCCATGTTAATATATGACACAAAGTTTATGCTCTATTAACTACATTATGTATCAAATATTTAGATGGAAACTAAAAATAAATATATTTGAGATGATTTATATCAGGTTATGATATGCAATATGAAGATAACTTTAATTTAATGTAGAACTTTTACTTTAATTGGTGTCTTAGTCCATTTTTTCCTGTTGCTTATAACAGAATACTTGAAAATGAGTAATTTATAAGGAAAGCTATTTATTTCTTACAGTTATGAAGGCTAAGAAGACCAGTCAAGGGGCTGAATCTTGTGAGAAACTTCTTGCTAGTGGAGACTCTCTGTAGAGTCCTAGAGTAGTACATGGCATCATATAGTGAGGGGGTTGTACATGCTAGCTCAGGTCAGGGCTCTCTTTCTCCTCTTATAAAACTACTAATGTCACTCCTGTGATAACCCACTAATCCATGGCTCCAGTAATCCATGAACAGATTAGTCCATTTATGATGGTTACCTTTTAAATGCCTAATCTTTCAATACTGTCACATTGGAGAATAAGATTCAACATGGGGGGGAGGGCAGACAAATATTCAAACCATAACAATTGGTAAAAAAAAAATTCCTTGTTTTTGAAACACAAGTATAATTTTTATTGTTATTTAAGCTCTTTTTCCTCATGTCTGAGACGATTATATTTAAACTTATCCCATAGATTTTTTTGTGAAACTTAAAAATAGATAATGTCATTAAGTCCTATTGTAAACTATGAATTATTATAAAGTATTATTTTTGCTAATGTAGTACCATACAATGCCACATATTTTAATACACCTTGGCAATGTTGGATAAAAATGGATGTTTTCCCTTAATATTTGAAATGAGCAGTTTCATGACATAAAAACATTTACTTCTATTTGTTAAAAGTTAGTATTGGAATACTCATTCTTTTTTTTTTCTGTTTTTTCTTTTTCTTCTCCTGCCAAACCACCAGAGAATTGAGTTATGATGGTAAGTATTTACAACCAAATAGAACAAAAATTTAAAATGTATTCAGTGTTCAAACATTTAGGTCATCAAAGAAATAGCATGAAGTCTGAAATTATATTTACTGTGGGACCTAGTGACCAATGTGGGTCTCATTTTAGTAGAAGCTGCAGGAGGCCAGTCACAGGTTGGAAACATTAACGAGACTCACAAAGCCATTAAATATCAATTTTTACATATATAATTTTTAATGGGCCATTATAAATGTCAATAAAGCTTTGGCCAAGACATTTATATCAATAACTAATGCTGATTCTGAGGCTAAAACTTCAAATGCAAAATTTCAGTGAGAATTGTTGAAGCACAAATTCTCATTCATGAATAGGTAATCCATTCTAAACTGTGTTATTTTGAATTTCATTTGTGTGTGTGTTTAAATGTGAGATTAATCCATTTAATACTTATTATATGTATGTGTTTAGATCTAAGATCCATCGCTAGATGAATTTTGAAAAACTTTTCATCATATCTCATCCAATTAACTAAGTTTAAATAAAGAACTTCTGTCATCTAAACTGCTGAATAATTAAGTGGAAAATACTTAGCATTTCAAAGGTACTTAATAGATTGGTGTATAAGTGTTGTATTATTATGAGTATCAATATCCCAAGCTCAACAAAAAGACTCAAGCTTAGGATTTTTGGCAGTATTAAGAGAAATGGCACACAAATATGTTTAACTAATCTATCCCCTTCATCAAGTGAAGTTTCCAATGAGAACAATAATGAAAGGAGATAGAAGGTATTAACTCCCTGATCCAGGGATTAATTGGTTTCTGCTCACCTATGGCCCATGTGTCCTCTGTTTGTAGTGACCTCTGTTTGTGGATGATATAACAAGGAATTGGAGTTGCCTTATTATCAATGTGCAGCAGTCTGCAGCCAGCTCAACACATTCTGGAAAGATAGGCATAGCATATCTTAAATAATAAATGCTGAAAGGCTGCTTTGTCACCTCTAATTTTTGCTGTTTAGAATTCATGCTGATTTATATGACTTCTTTTAATTCTTTATATTTTCATATTATTCTTTCATTAAAGTTCTGGATATGTGGTGTTTTTACAATGAACTGTAATCGACTTATTTATATTACTTATTGCTTTAACCTCTAGTACATTGCACATAATATATACATAAAGAAGTTGGGGATTGGATTTCAAATGCATATTAGAATGCTTCATGTTTGATATGGTAGAGTGGTCCTTTGAAAAGACTTTATAGAAATACAAAAAAAGAGAATGAATCTTTAATAGCAAGAAGATTAAGACTGGGATGAAGTAATCACAGAAGGAATTTTAATGTTTTTGTGGAAGAAGAAAATTGAATTAAAGTACATTTACAGGCACAGTCATGCAGTGGAAGCTAGAGCCATGGCAGAGGCGATAGTAACACCTTTAAGCAGAGTCCAAGTTATGAATACGAGTCTAGGAGTGGGAAGAGGAACAAAAAGAGGGCATTAGCAGAAGGTCTTTCTGAATGATAGCGACATCAGTCAATCTCCATACTTTCTCCTTTCTCTCCTACTGCTACTCTATTCCTATACCATTACTAGACTCTCTGGTAGAACGATTTTATCCTTAAGTGGAAAACCTGAAAATGCTTCTTTAATGGCTTCTAATGTGAATATTGGTACTCCAGATAAACGACTTCCTCACTCTGTAATTCAGGAAACTCTCAGTTTGTAATTCAGGAAGTTATCAGCTACAGGCATATGCGCCCTAAAGTGACCTGCAGTGGAAAAGACTGCCAGGGATCCAGCTTTAGCCACACAACAGCAGAGGCGAAAACCCATATCAATTTTCTATAAAAATAATGCTATGATTTATTAATATGTGAATGAACCATCAAGAATCACCAGAGAGGAGAAAATTCTATGAGAAATAAAAAGACCAGAATAAAATGAAGAAATAACTATAAAAGGGAAAGTGATTATTTAGGAAATAGAGGAAATTAGGGTACACTTTGGTGATAAAAAAGAGCAGGATGTAATAAAAAAGGAGCATAGGGGACTAAGAAAACCTTAACAAAAACTAAACAGCAATTGACAAACAAAATAAATTTACCTTGATAAGTTGATGAATTCATAGTAAACCTCAGAATATGTAATGTAAAAATGTTACAATATAATTTAAAATCTCCAAAAAGCGAAGAAAACACACAAAACTTCAGATTAAAAGCATAGGATTAATGAAAAAAGATTCACATAGAGAGACATTTCCCAGATATTTACTAATAACAGAAGTAAATAGAACTTACATCCTCTAGGAAGATTAATTACAAAGGATGTAAGTTACGCTATAGGCCAACACTTCCTGCTGCAGTTTATACATATTCCTTTCTCTGCAAAAGGTATAAAATGGGTTTTCAAACCTTTGGCAATAATATAGAAAGTTTGGACAAAATTTGAAATAATAAAACTATTACTTTTATTACAAGAAAAAGGTATACCATGAGATATTCCAGAAAGGCATCAAAAGCAACTTATAAAAATTAATATTCTAAAAAATAAAACAAAAGTTTAACATGACACTAAGGAATTTTAAGGGGTAAGGAAAAAATCCATTGGGTTTAATTTTTAATTTTGATTTTAAACTTACAGAAAATTTGAAAAATAGTACAGAGATTCATGGGTTTTTCATTCAGCCTAGCTAACGTTACCATCTTGTGCAATAATACAATAATCCAAATTAAGAAACTAACATTAGTACACTATTATTAACTAAACTGCACACTTAATTCAGACTTCACTGGTCTTTTCTACTAATGTCTTTTCTCTGTTTCAGAATCTAGAAAAAAAAACTAAACTAGCAAGAAAAATAACTAAAACTTGAACTTCATTTAATTTTAAGAATTTCCATTTTCTTAAACTTGAACTTAAATGAATTCATCAACTTATCAAGTTAAAAGCAAATCATGGAGTGAAAAAAGATGTTTGATTATTTATCATACCCAGAATGTATATATAATATCCATAATATATAAAAATAACTGCAAATTCATAAGCCAAAGAACCCAATGGGCAAACATTTTGAACAGACATTTTCTAAAAGAACATATTCAAATAGCAATAAACATGTGGAAAGTGTTCAACCTCATTAGTTATTAGCCAAATGCAAGTTTAAAACACAATGTGATACAAATACACACCAGAATAGTTAAAGTGAAAATGATACACAATATCAAGTTTTGGGGAAGAAAAATGACCTGTGGATAGGAATTGTCTCTTCCGTGTCTGGTTTTCCTTTAGCACAGTCACCCTGCTGATAAGAGTCAGACTAACTAGACATTTGGAAATAGAACTTTAGAAAATGGGCAACTCTCACAAGTTTGGAAGGGTATATTAGAATATATACTTTATGAGCCATTAGTGTTTGATGTCAACACTGTAACTATGCTTTTTTTTTTTTTTTTTAAAACTAAGCAGAGTATGGGCCGAAGCTAATTAAATCTAAGTCTCTATAGTAATTGTGAGGATTGTATCTATGTATCTATGATAAAGGACATTAGAGATGATGCATCAGATTAAGTTAATAAACTGAAGAGATGAATCAGCCTAAGGATCCTGGTTTTAGAACTGTGGCTTAAGCGTACAGTAACAGATGGGAAATAAGGAGATAAAAAACATCAAAAGAAACATCCTTTGGCAGCCTTTTTTATATAAACATTAAATATACTAATTTAGTACCTTAGACAACATGGAAACAGGTGAAAAAAATCACATTTTCACCAAAAAAAAATTCCTCCTCCATAGTTTTGTCTCTTAGTTAAACTCAATTCTGTCACTTAGCACCTTTGTAATCCTGGACAAGTAAATTTAAACTGTCTGTGCCTCAGTGTCTTCACTTAAAGGGAAGAAATAATTGTACTTGTAAGATTGTTGGGATGGTTAAATCAGAGAACAAAATTGAGATGCATCTAAACCACTTAGAAAAATGTTTGGAATATGGCAAATGCCAAGTAGGTGTTGACAAAATAAGATAATCATGTACATGTAACAATATTTCAGTCAACAATGGACCACCTATGTGACAGTGGTCCTATAAGATTATAATACCATATTTTTACTGTACCTTTTCTATGTTTAGATAGGTTTTTTATATACAAATATTTACAATTGTGTTGTAATTGCCTACAGTGTTCAGGACAGTAACTTGCTGTCCAGACTGAGAGATGCTAAATGAGTATATTTAATGTTTATTTAAAAACGGCTGCCGAAGGATGTTTCTTTTGATTTTTTTATCTCCTTATTTCCCACCTGTTACTATATGCTTAAGCCACAGTTCTAAAATCAGGATCCTTAGGTTGATTCATCTCTTCAGTTTATTAACTTAAACTGATGCATCATCTCTAATGTCAGACTGAGAGATGAAAATATATGGTAACTTTTTTAGTGAGACACACTAGATTTGCCCTAAAGTAGCATTGTTTTTGTCTGTTGTTCGACTCTCAGTTTCTCAGAATTATGGAACTTCACTAGATTCAGTTTGCTGTTGTTTCAAAACAATATTTCAAAATAGCTTCTGCAGCATGACTGGTCATTATACCAGTGATCTCCAGCTGTGCTTACACAGTTCATCACAGTTGCTTGAGTCATTGAGTAGGAGTCTTCATTTCAATGACAGTTTTTAAACTGGTCCCATAGAGCACCAGAATCCACTTCCTGCTGCTCAATACAAGTGATTCTCTGTCTCAGAAGATGAATTTTCCATTAGTTACCCTTATTATATTTTATAGTGAAAATGTCATATATTTTGTTGCTAATTTGGGAACCTGAGGGTACCCATAATTTCACATATAAACATCTGAGTCACACTTGATGAGTTTTAAAGTACAAAACTTAAAAAAAAGCATAGGGAGAAAAAGCATTCAAGGTCCTATCAGCCGCAGGTAAACATAGCACTTAGGCATATTTTTGTTTTTTAACTTAATTTACAATTATTTACACACTTAAGATCACACGGTATTTACTATTTTTACTTGCAATAATTTAGGTATTTTCCCTATGTTTTAAAAGACTTGTTCTTGCTATTATAACCTTATTTAAAATAACTATGTAATATTTATTTGCTTTGTATATATTTTTCAATGGATATTTAATGTATATTATAGGTTATTGACATTATTCTTGCTCCATCATCAAGCTAAATCATAGCATATTTATTTTTCTCTTTTGTTAATTGTTCATATTCTTTGCACTTTTATTTTTGTGATGGGGGTTTTTATTACTATAATCTCTCTCTATGTTGGTGTCATATCCTCTTTTTACAGCTACCAGTGATTTATCTTTTCTCCTTTTTCTTAATTAGTTTAACAAAACTTAACTTTATTTACATTTTTCTAAAAAGATGATTTTTGACCTTATTTAACAATTTTACTAGTTAATATTGAAATTTTAAAAATTTCATTATTATTTTACTTCCGTTTTAATATAGTTCCTTTTCTTGGTGCTTTTTTAGAGTTGCATCTTTTAAAAGAAAATTTACTCATGAATTCAAGCATTAGATATTTATTGTTTAACAATAGAAATGATATTATAAAGAAATCAAAATAATAAAAATTCAGACAGTTTTATAATAATGTTTCAGGAACTCACCATTCATGTTTAGCAAAACTAGATATTTTGCTATATTTGCTGTAGATATGTCATTTATTTTTAAAAAATAAATAGCTGGATGCTACTAACATTCTTTTACTCTTCTATCTTCCCAAATTAAGCCACTACTAATGTCTACGTATCATTTCCACACATATTTTTAATAAGTTGCAACCAATATATAATTATATATGACGTATAGTATTGTTTTTGAAGTTTATGTATAACATCTATATTTTTATCAATTGATCTCTTGTACTTAATATTACGCTTTTGTGATACAGTTATGTTGATACATATAAATATAGTTTATTAATTTAAATCAGTTTCTCAGCCTTGAAATATCGAAATTTTAGGTCAATAATTGTCTGTCCTGTGAATTGTAGTACATTTAGCAGCTCACTCAGACTCTACACACTGAAAAGCATTTTTACTCTCAGTTGTGGCAGCAAAAATGTTTCCAGACATTGTAAAATGATCCCTGGAGGAATAAATCACCCCCTCTTAAGAGCTGTTGCTTTAAACGAATGTATAGTAATTCATTTTAAGAAAAGTTTATTCTTTCTATTTGACAAATAAGCTGTTTACAGTTTTCAATATTGCAAATAATGCTGTGAAAAACAATACAGTGCCTATTTCCTGTGTACTTATGCTAGAACTTTCCTGGAATACATGTGTAGTAGTGGATTTGCTGCATTATAAAGAATGTACATCTTTCAATTAATGTAAAAAATACATCAATAACTTGATAATAGTTAAACAAATTTAAACAATCACTAACAATTTAAAAGTTTCAGGTTGTTTCACATATTTGCCAATATTTTATGAGTTTAAACATTTTTATCTGTCTCTTATATATTAATAGTAACTCGTGATTATTTTAATTTCCATTGCCATGGCTACCAGTAAGGGTGAGCATCTTTTTAGCATTTAATTAACCACTTTGATTCCTGTTTTGTGACTTGCCTCTTCTTATACTATTCTCATTTTCAAATTAGGTTTCAGTTATTTATTTTTTCAAATTTATTTTTTTAATTAACATAAAATTTTATGTATTTTTTATGTATATGATGTTTTAAACTATATATATGTGTGTATATATATATATATGCATTGTAGAATGGTAAAGTCTAGCTATTTTTGTTTCAAAATTCATTGTTGAAGCTGTTTATCTTAGAAGAAAACTTTCTGCTTTCTCAGTCTATGCTTTAGTTTATTGTGTCTTCCTCTCAACAATTAATAATAATATAGTCAAAATTTCTAACATTCACTTTTATGATTGTAGTTTGTATATTTATTTTAAAAAATTCTAAACCACAAAAATATTTTTGTTTATTTAAATATAAAATTTGCCATTTCTACATTTTGTCCTTTGATTCAACTAAATTTCTTTATTTGAATAGATTATCAAAATATAATTGACAATGTACAATAAATGCCTGTTTGAGGTGTACAATTTCTAATTTTTGATTTATGTTTAGACCTGTGGAACAATTGCTGCATTTAAGATAATGAACATATCTTTCATTCTCAAATGTTTCCTTGTGTTGTTTTAAGTCTCTCCTTTTTTTCCTTTCCTCTTTCCCTCTCCAACCATTAATCTGCTTTCTATCACTAAAGATTAATTTGCATTTTGCAGAATGTTATATTTAAAAAAAAGCATACAGTATGTATTGCTTCTTGACTGGCATCTTTCATAAAATATAATCATTTTGAGATTCATCTATGTTGTTCAACACGTCAACAGTTTAATATTCTTTATTTTAAGTATATTTTCATTATATGGTATATCAAAACTTATTTATCCATTTTCTTGTTGAAGGATATTTGGATTGCTTTCTTAGTTATTAAAAATAAAGTCTTTTTAAAGTTGTCTTCTAAGATTCTGATACTTTGAGGTTTTACATTTAAGTCCTTTATTCATTTTGAGTTAATTTTTGTATAAGGTGATAGGTTGGGGTCCAGTTTCATTCCTCTGCATATGGCTAACCAGTTTTCCCAGCACCATTTGCTAAACATGGTTTCCTTTCCCCAATGTTTGTTTTTGATGGCTTTGTCCAAGATGAGTTAGTTGAGGAACCATGGTTTTATTTCCAGATTCTTTGTCCTATTTCATTGGTCTATGTATCTATTCCTGTACCAATACAAAGCTGTCTTGGTTACTGTAGCCTTGTAGTAAGTGTGATGCCTCCAGTTCTGTTCCTCTTGCTGAGGATTGTTTTGGCTATTCATGATTTTTTTTTCTTCCATATGCATTTCTGTATTGTCTTTTCTAAGCCTGTGAAAAGTGATGTTGGCAATTTCATAGGATTGCACTGTATCTGTAGATTGTCTTGGATAGGATGGACATCTTGATGATATTGATTCTTCCAGTCCATAAGCATGGGATGTTGTTCCACTTGATTGTATTGTCGTTGGCTCCTTTGAGCAGTGTTTTGTAATCTCATTGTAAGGGTCTTTCACTTGTCTAGTTAGTGGATACCACAGTATCTTATTTTGTGGCTATTGTGAATGGAATTGTGTTTTTTCTTTGGTTTTCAGCCTGTTTGTTGTTGGTGAATAAAAATACAACTGTTATCCCGTGACTTTACTGGAGTAGTTTATCAATGTGAGGAGGTTTTTGACCAACTGTCTAGGGTATTCTAGGCACAGAATCATATCATTTGAAAAGAGAAATAACTTAACTTCCTCTTTTTCTTTTTAGATACTCCCAATTTCTTTTTCCTGCCTGATCGCTCTGGCTAAGACTTCCAGTACTATGTTGAATAAGAGGGGCAAGAGTGAGTGTCATTATTTTGGTCCAGTTCTTAGGGGGACTGCTTCCAGGTTCTGCCCCATAATCATGATGTTGACTACAGGTTTGTCATAGATGGATCTTATTATTTTGAAGAAAGTTCCTTCGATGCCTATATCAGAGTAGACAATAAATTCATGACCAAGTCCTTAAAAGCAAATGTAGCAAAAGCTAAGATTAACCGGTATGACTTTATCAAACTGAAAAGTTTTTTCATAGAAAAAGAAACCATCAAGAAAGTGAAGAGACAACTCACGGAATGGGAAAAATATTTTCAAGCTATGTATCAGACAAAGGCCTAATAACCAGGATCTACAAAGAACTCAAATGAATTGAAAGAAAAAAATAACATTAAAAAGTAGGCAGAAGAAATGAGCAAACACTTCTCAAAGGAAGTTATACAAGCAGCCAATAAACACATGAAAAATTGCTCAGTTTCACTAATCATCAGAGAAATGCAAATCAAAACTTTAATGAGATACCACCTAACACCAGTAAGGATGGCTATTATTAATAAGTCAAAAACAAAAAGTGCTGATGAGGCTGTGGAAAAAGGTAGTGCTTCTACATTGTTGGTGGGAATGTAAGCTAGATCAACCTTTGTGGAAAGCAGTGTGGCAATTTTTCAAAGGACTAAAAATTGAACTTCCATATGATGCAACAATTCTTCTTCTGGAATAATCCCAAAGAAACATGAATTGCTCTACCAAAAAGACACTTGCACACGTATGTTCGTCGCAGCACTATTCACAATAGCAAAAACATGGAACCAACTCAGATTCCCACTAAAAGTGTACTGCATAACAAAAATATGGCACATATACACAATGAAATATTACACAGCCATAGAGAACAAAATCATGGCCTTTACAGCAACATGGAGGCAGCTGGAGACCATCATATTAAGTGAACTATGGAATACTGCATGTTCTCACTTCTAAGCAGGTCTTGATAACTGATCACATGAACACAAGGGTAGGATCAGCAGATGTTAGACACTGCTGGGGGAGGAAGCGAGGAAGAAGGGAGGAAGGAAGAAGGGAGGGAGGATCTGTGGCATTACGTGGTTACCTGATCTACTATCAGGGGGAGAGAAGGCCAGCTAGAACCCCAAACTTCACCTGCATGCAACTTACTTAGGCAGTAAATTCTCACTTGTACCCCACAACTCTAAAATAAAATAAACTTTAAAAATAAATAAAGAATAAAGTTGCTAGAAACTTGTACCTGTATTTTTATAGATATCTTTTTTCATTTCTTTGGGAGTGAAATGGCTGAGTCATGTTATAGATGGACGTATAATTTTGTAAAATGCTGCCAAATTATTTCCAAACGGCCATATCATTTTGCAAGCCCACCAACAGAGAGTTCCAGCTGCTCTACTTTTTAACTAACCCTAGGTTTGGTCAGTTGTTTATTTATTTATTTATTCATTAATTGAGTCATGGTGGAGTGCCATGGCGTGTTGATCCTGGCCACCACAGTCTTAACCTGCTGGGCTCAGGTGATCCTTCCACCTCAGCCTTCCAAGTAGCTGGAACTGCAGGCATGTGTCACCATGCCTGGCTAATTTTTTGATTTATTGTAGAGATGAAGTCTCACCAAGTTGTCCAAGCTGAGCTCAGGCAATCTTCTCACCTTGGCCTTCCAAAGTGCTAGGATTATAGGTGTGAGCCACCACACCCAATCTGGTCAGTGTTTTAAGTTTAAACAATTTTATAAAGAGCTCTTTTTAAGGGCTCAGTTATTTGTATTCTTCCATTTTTCTAAAAATTCATTTATATTCATGTGCTGCATCCTCAGGCTTAAAGTATATTTGTATAGTATGCTGATATGTATCTATTTGTCTATCACAATAATTTCATTTTTTCCCAATTTTATGTTAAGTTGAAATGATAATAGTACAAGTAACATATTTGTTTTTAACATTTGAAGAGAGTCAAATATACAAATGTTCTCACTAATTTAACTTACTATAGGGGTGAAAACAGACAATATTTTGGGAAAAGCATTATACTCATGTTAGAAAATATGAATTATATTTTCAAGTTTTCCATTTATCTATAACATTAGATAGTTGTCTGGTCTCTTTGAGTCTTATCTGAAAATTAGGGGTATAACATGCTTTCTTTATACCTTTACATACTCTCTGAAATTAAACTTATTTTATTTTTCAAAGTTGCTTCTTATTACACAGGTTTGGTAAGTGTATGATATAGTATCCATCTTGTCTTACAGGTCCAATTATCAAGTAAGGGATGCAAACTACTGAGGCATCACTGCTCTAATAGTTAAGAATTGTGAGATATTTATGTAGTTCACAATTCTATTGTGGAGGATAATAAAAATAATCAGATTTATTTGAAAGAAAAAACTGACAAAATTTAAAAACAAATGAAAAAATATCCTCATTAATATTGATTGCTGCATGGATTTTGATATTAATGATTCCGTTTTTCTTTGCATTACCTGAACTGTGATGTGTCATGGGATATAACCTTGGGAAATATGAATACTAAGTAGCTAAAAACTAAGCAGGAGCCAAAATGTTGACAATATTGCAAACTAGAGAGTGAAAATGCTTTCCTGTGCTTTTGTTTGCAAGTGGGTCACGTGTTATATTTGCAAAAAAAGTGTTCACTGGAAGATAGTCAAAGCAAAAACAGTTTTTAAATAACTTAAAAACCTTAACATACATCTATCTAGATATAGATATACTTAAAAAGTAAAACAATGAAACTTATGCTTTTAATATTAAATTATAAAATTATAGATATCTTTAGAATAATAACTTAGACTTTTTATTTTTATATTTCAAAATTTAAAGTTTACTTGTGAGTTATTTATACAAGTGTACAGAGATGGTAACTTATAATTAATGTGGAGCTCTCTGAAAGAAAGTTATGAGGATCAAATTGCATACTATTGTCATTAGCAGCTTCAGAGTATACTATGTTACAGTTACCCAACTTCTCTTTCATTTACGTATTTTCTTCTCCCAAAATAGCCTTGGGCACATGGTGACAATGGTTTCCCCTTTAAGGCATAAAGAAAAAAGGAACAAAGGCAAAGGGGCCTCTTCCAGGCTTAGTGAACCACCTTTCAAGAGCTTTTAAATACTTGAAATTCACTGTCTGTGTTTGTCTCATTGGCTATTTCTATTTGTAAAGAAAGCTGAGAAGTGTAGGTTTTAAATACAGGCATGTGTTTCTTTAAAAACAGTTCTAACATGAAAGAAAAAACAGAATAAATAATTAGTTAGCAATCAGTGGTCAGAAGACTGACTGTGGATAATCAATGAAAGATGTGTTGCATGAAATGTCAATACATGACTGTCCCCAAATTGGAAGTTGATGCAAATATTATGAGTCAAATTTTCATTCCTTTGCATACCAAGTGAATGATCTACAAAAAGAAAGAACTACTTACTTATCATGTTTAACTTAGTTCAACTACAGCATAAATAGAAAAACATTGTTAGTAAAATAATTTTGGTTACATTCTCCCAAACTTCCTTTTTGAAATTTAATCAGATTATTTTGAGAGATGGATGTTGAGAGTACATGTTGTCTTCTCAGAGTTGTCCTCTTCTATTACCTCCTTTTTGAAACTCCTGCTTGAAAACCAAGACTCATCTACCCTTCATCCTCCCTTATGGCCCTAAAGACATCAGTAAGTGACAATCAGGAGAAAGAAAATTTCCCAATAGCAAAACTAGTAGCATATTTGAAAGAGGAATTGTAGTCTGTCAAAAGCCTGCTGTGTAATTTATAAATTTATACATGAATATAAATTAATCATGTCTAATTTTATAATGTAAGAATTTTTTAGTGGGTTGTATCCATAGCATGTAGTTTCCTTTAACAATTTAGTAAAAAAAAAAAATTACTTAATTCTCTGAAAACTTAAATCTGGCATACCTTGACAAAGAATAACATGCCTATTAAGAACAACTAAAAAAGCCAGATACAATGAAAAATTGTTTTTTTTTTTTTTTGAATTGGAGTCTCACTCTGTCGCCTAGACTGGAGTGCAGTGGCATGCTCCCGGCCACCGCAGCCTCGACCTGCTGGGTTCTGGCGATCCTTCCGCCTCAGCCTTCCAAGTTGCTGGAACTACAGGCATGCGCTACCATGCC
>CAUYQG010193368.1:0-15727 GCA_963574415.1 Tarsius wallacei
GGGGAAACTGGGAAGGCCACATGTGGACCTAATTACGCATGTGGGGGCCATGACAATGTCCATTTCTCCAGACTGGTCATGGGGGCTTCACTGTCAGGCCGTGGCTATACTTACTGTTCAAGTCTAGAGCAGCCTGCAAGCCGCTGACAGAGCCAACAGACGTGGGGGAGGGGGTGTGGGGGGGGAAGAAAGAAAGAGAAAGAGAGAGGGGGAGAGAGAGAGAGGGAGGGAGGGAGAGAAAGAGAGAGAAAGATACCTTATCTGCCCTTCACCACGAGTGAAACACTAGAAAATAAAGTACCACAGGAAAGCTCAAAAGGTTTCCAAACGAGCTCTACCTTCCAGCGTCCAACTTTGTTTACTATTTTATCTACTCCTCTAGCCTGGGTTGGACAGTAAATGTGTACTTTTACACTAACTCACTTTCGGTTGGCCACAGAACTGTACATCTTGACTTTTTTTACAGCTTTTCCATACTGGGGCCCACTTCCTGCCCAATTGAGGAAAAAAATCTGGCCTGAAGATGAAATGACTGCTTAACATTACACTAAAACATCTGGTACCATTTTATGCACAGACCCATGTCTGAGAGCAGGCGATTCTAGCGGTCTCTCCAGCGGCACAGCGCATACCCAAGCCTCCCCAGGGTGACATCATCCCATATATGGACTCTCCAGCCCAGCCCTCCCCCTTTTCCTGGTCCTAAATTCATTGCCAGTTCTCCCGTCTGCAGCAAATGTGCCACGTCAAGACTGGAAATCACAGCCCTTGAGTGTGTCTCAGTGAGCGCAGCAGAATCCGGGGGAACCGAAGGCAGCCCCTGGTGCAGGAAGCCAGGCTCTTCCAAGGACCGAGAGGAGCCTGAGTACACAGAAGGAAGCTTCTGGAGTCCTGCTCCGTCGCCCCAGTGTTCAGACTACCTGTTCAGGACAATGCCGTTGTACAGTAGTCTGCACATTGGTTAGACTGGGCAAGGCAGAGCGGCGCCATGGACGGCAGGGGACAGAGTGGGCTGTTTCCAAGGAGAAGACACTGGTTTGCTCTTTTTGTGAATCTCATATCCAGTGTTTTTCTCCACAGGTTTTGCACACTAGGGACCAGGAAGCCCTCGGTGACCCAGGCGAGAAGAGACTGCCAAAGGGAAGACCCACGGGTAAGGCCTGCTTGATGCTCACCTGGTCTGCCGCCAGGAGACCCCGGGTGGGAGCAATGGCATTCGTGAGCTCAGGAGCAGCCGAGGCTCGTGGGGGGGTGGGGAGGTGGGGGGGGCGGTGCATTTAATTTAACAGAACCACATTGTGGGGTACATAGTGATTTACCGGGCTTTTTTGATTTCTGAAGATTGATAATTCAAGTGTTTTCTGAAGTTTAAAGGCAAAATGAAATATGGAAAAACGCACCCCAGACACTTAAGAATAACTTAATGAAGCTAGTTTTGCATGGCTGAAGTTAATGACTCAGAGACTTAAAAACTTACATCGATGAGGGCTGTATGTATAACTTTTAACATCCCGGAACTGAAGTCATTTTGCCCCAAGAGTAAAGAATACTTGCTAGTTTTTAAATGCGATGTGGATAGCGGTTTTCTGAATATTAACTCGTACAATATGCATACCAGGAATAATAGTACCTAACAATAAAAGAAGAACCTGCCAAGTGTTGCCCACCAGACAGAGAGTGCGCCAACCCACAATGTCCTGAATCAGCAACTGCATAAATCAGGAACAGAAACCTCTGTCCTTAGCTCTCTCCGTATGTACGTCTCTGTGTTACGCGTTTCAAGTCCAAGAGCGGGGGAGCATTGCCGCTCAGCTGCGCGCTCACGCCTGCATTTTACAATGCCCCTACTTCTCGCGCGCTTGCGATGATAAGCCACTTTGTCTAGAAATCCACTGATAAAAAAAGGAATTTGTAAACGAAGGCAGAAGTTTTCTTTGGTCAGTTTCCAGCTGTCCTGGAGGTGATGGAGAGTGGGAGAGGGGGAGGAAGTTGGGAGGGAAGAAAACCCTCAAGCTGAATGAAATCCTGATAGAGAAAGTCTGGGCTGCAGTGTGATCTGTGAACTTTAGAGGTGGGTCCCTTGAAGAAAGTTCTGGAAAAGTGTGACTGCCTCACCCCTGATTCTCTCAACCCCCATTTACTTCCACCCGAAAACAATTCTATATAATGAAAACATCTCTTCTGTAGGGTTTTTGTAACGTGATTGTAATCATGTTTGTCCTTCTTTAAACTCTTTAAATTTACAGTGGTTTCTGAGCAACTCTTGTGCTAAATTATAAATTTTGCAACAATTCAAAAATTGACACAAGTCTCCTCTGCAAAACATTTTATTACAAAAGATTCCATAAGGTTTCCTTCTGTCGACATAATTTATTTTGAAAATTGTCCTTGTGATCATCCCAAAACGCATATAAAGAACACTTAAGTACTCTCATCTATGTGTAGTTTTTGGTTAAAATATAAACAGTAAAAAGAAATTTAACTATCTTCACTTAGGTGATACAATAAAATCATCCTTTTGTTTTCCATTGTGACTAGGAGAGTTCCATAGTAATTATTTTTAATGGAACCAGTAAGATTTTTAAAATTTATATAATTTGTTTTACATAGGAAAACTTTAAAAACTATTCATTTATAGGAACTTTTTTTTAAAAAAGAAATGAATCTTTGTTACAATTACTGAAGAAAAAATATAGCTCAAGCTACTTTGGCAATGTTTGTTTTTTCATATTTTTCAGTATATGATTTCTTTTTTTTACTCTAGAAATGATTGAATTTCATAACTTTCATTTAATGTATATTTAATTTAAATTTCTTTCTTCCTGTTAAATGGCCTCTTTGTTTCAAAGAAATGAATCCCTACTGGCCCCTCACCTATTTTCTCCCTCAGTATGACTTTTAGTCTTGAGACAGAAGGGACATTAGGGTGCCCCTGCCCAAAATACAAGAGTAGAAATATAAGAATTACTTTGTAATGGGGTAACCAAGGAGTCCCTGCACGTGCTCAGAGGAGTCTTAACCCATTTTGAGGCAAACTTTTAAAAAATGAAAGGGAATAGTACTTATTTTTAAACTGTATGAGCTAAAATAAGGATCAAAATTAAAAGCTCATTTTATAAATCTCTGCCGAATAAAGGTAGGACAGTAGTGTATGCTCTCACATAAGCACACACTTATAGACACATATTGTCAAATAGCCATATCTATATCCAGGAAAATTAGAATAATACTTAATTTTATTTTGATATTGCTTTATAAGGAGATATACAAATATTTTAGGGATCATGGAATCTATTCCAGAGGAAATTAATCAACAGTGAACATCTTCAACTAAAACTACCCCTGGATATAATGGTAAGTGCAACTATTAAAATTAAACATTGTACATGGTCATAAAGAGATAGTTGCTTGCAGGGTCTGTTCAAGCTGCACTTCATAGAAATTTTGTAGTCATTTTTCATTTTAGTGTGGGATTGCTAATTAGACTAAGTCTAGGTTAAAAGAACTTTTCCGCCATCTAGGAGAAAGGAAATTCGGAGCCTTAGCTCCAATGCCATCATTTGTCCATTGGAAGAGGATCAATATAAGACAGTGGACCTAAAATTTTTCAGCCTATTTTTCTTTTAAACCCTAGATCTCAAAATCAAAGAAAGTTTGTTTACAATGGGACAGAGTTTCACACTGATCACTTTCCTGCAGTTAGTCAATAGGGTTAATATTCTTCCTGCTTGGCACTCGGGCTTTCAGCCCAGATAATATGTTTATGTTTTTAAAAGACCAAAATATACTGTCTACTCCCACCTCTCGCCTACAGACCACCCAAGTATTTTACTCTGTGGGAAAGAGTTGAGGCATAAAAATCCTAATGAAGAATTTTTTCCCATTTATTTGGTTGAAGTCGTAAGCTGTTGTAAGATATAAAAAGTACAGCTTGGAAACGTAAAAAAAATTCACTAATCCACAAGTGTCCATGCTCACTAAAGAGAAGCCAAAGCTTTCAATTATTCTATAAGGGATCTGCTCTTTAAACAAGCCATTATACTCTACTCTGAGGAGGATAGCCCACCCATCACAATCATGTCCAAATAATAACTAAGAGACCACCTCTCAGAAATCCTGGCTTAAAATAACTGCAAGGTCAGGCTTTAACCTGAGACAGGAAATTCCTCAGTTAAGATTGAAACTTTCTTACTTCAAGCCCCTTTTCACTGTGGTGTCCTGCAAATTATGTAGATATAAATATTTACCCGGTTCCGAAGGTCTCTCATTAAGAACTTTTTGTTAGTTTTAATAAATGAGGATAATGAAGTAAATTAAGAAAATAACTGAATCTTCATTTTGAACTTCCTGACTTATCGTGACAACCCAGTTTCCTGGATTTGCTTTGGTTTAATTTTAGTGCAGAAGACATAGAAAATAATTCTTTTCTTGCATTTGTTAAAGATAAGAAATAAAAGACAAAAAGAAAACAAGATGTAATAACCATATTAAAAATTAAATGGTATGGTAATAATATAAATAGCTTTTTAAATAATTTATCCAGTATTTTAAGTGATAATAAACTAATATTCACCCTATGGTTTGGGAGATTTTAAAAATCTTCAAATTTGTTTCAGTCTTTCATCTTTTTGACAAGCTTGGGACAGAGGTTCAGCATAATTACAAAGTGTGCATATGCCATATACTACTATAACTGTGTTTTGAAATTCTATCAGGAACACAAGTCATTCCAAAACTTGATGAGTAGAATAATAATTTTCAGCAAGATTTTTTTCCCCCTGAGAAACTATTAGGTTTTTCTGGCTCAGGTTTATTTTTTTAAAAAATCTTACTTTAATAAAGATGCTTCATATTGAAGCATAACGTACAAACTCACAAATATTTCTTTTTATTTTTTCAGGTTACATGCATCATTCTTTTAATTGAACAGTTAACTGGATCAAATTATTTGTGGAGAGAGAGGAAAAACTATTCAGGATTATAGTAATTTTTAATTTTCACCAGTATACTCTTTGAAAGTGAATCACTCTATAATTACTTTCTGTTGCACTGAATGTAGCAACAATAACAAAATAGTACTTTAAGGTATTCTCACCTTGAAATATTTAAATAGCAGCCAGGTTTACCCATGTTTCTGATTCTGTCAAGAAAAAAAAAAGTTCCTCTACTTGAAGTGATAGCCAGAAATAGAATCAGAAATTTATTTTCTTGAAATTACATAAATACACAGAAAATGGCACTTATCAACTCTTTGTTAAAACATTACCATATCTAATCAGCGTATGAAAGTTCAGATTTGTAGAAAACCGTCATTATTTTCAGTCTCTAGAAACTATTTTACTCTCCATAAAGTTTCCATTTGCTATTTTTTCAGACTTTTATAATTAAAGGTAAATAGCAAACTATTTGTTTTCTTTAAAGTTCTTTGAGATAATTCCTAAGTTTGCACTCCTTGGACAATAATGTCTTCTGTTTTTTGTTGTTGTTTTTAAGTCCTACTTACTGAAATTTTGACTACTTGAATATTTTGTTTTTGAGAGGGGAGGGAAATTTGTTTAATGCCTCTATAGATATGAATTGAAAATTTATATTAAAATGTAGAATTATTGTTGACTCACCAGATTTAAGTTTTATATCTGTATCTTTAACACAGGTCTTTCTCAGACAAATTATAAGACATTTTTTCAAAGGGTCTAGTTTTGAATATGAAATGAGTCTTCCTTTCCTGTATTTAGGGTCCTATTTTGTAACTGTACTGCACTATGTCCAAAACACATTCTGAGTCTCACTGGGGTAAACAACCTTCCAGTTTGTACCCTTTTGATTCATGGCATAGCCCTATAGTTAATCAAGAGGTGGATAACTTAACCTCACGACTGCCTTTCATTTGATTCTTATATCCACACTTACAAACTTGCATTTAAAAGAAAAATGGGAAATTTGAATAAGTTCCTGTTGTTTAACATGGTACTGATAAAAGTGTATTTCCTTGTAAAATCCCATTATCAAAGCATCAGATACCAAAGCTGGCTGGCTGGGTTGCCAAATATGTCAGGCTCACTAGTTATTTTGAAAATGGCTGCCATTTCCATGTAAATTATAATTTTCTTTTTCACGGGCAAGGTTATGGTACTTATCTACTAGAAGAAACATGTATAAACATAGTCTTTAACTTCAGCATTAAAATATGCAGTTTTTGTGAAGAGGAAAAATATCTGGTTTAATTACTCTGAACTCTGACTGCATGTAGGCCACTAATAACATGAATTGGATTTAAGATTAAACCTTTTGCATTTAATCTTTTTCTCCTTAAAAATTTAATGTGAGTTTTCTGTTATGCAAATTATCCATGTTAGCACATTTGGAACAAATGTGTAAATAAGTGTACCTTCTGAATAAAGTCAAAGTCTAACTTGTTTTTAGTTCCATAATGCTTTAATGTTTAATTCTACTGTGTATTTTTCTCCCTTTCCCCTTATTCTCCAAAATTCCCAAATCTGGAAAACAGGCTGATTGTATCTGTCTATGAGCAAAGGAAACCTGAAGCAACCAAGGGCCTGGCTGGACAGAGTTGTCATGTGTCTGCCTGTCTACACTTGCTGTGCAGAACATCCGCTCACCTGTACAGCAGGCACAGACAGGCAGTCACATGACAACCCAGCCTGAATGACAACCAGCCATTGAGAGAAAGCAGTCCTCACACCATAGCATCTACACCAAGAGCTGCAGCCAAATGAGGGGCTGGGGGGTCTGGGCTTTTCATCTGTTGGTTTAATACTTAACTCGTATGTATTATTATTTTATTTTGATTCTAATATTGAAACCCACCAAAGTAAAGTGAGTGGTGCCTATGAAATATAATAAAACCCATTTCTGAAAATGTTCCTGTGCTTTCTATAGTTCTCTGTTCCTAATTGTGTTCAGTAAATCACCACCCTTGCCATTTATTGTACACAGCTTTGCAGCACCCCATTATAAAAACTCAAAAAGAACAAAACCGATAGCTTCAGTCAGATATTTGACAAATAATAAATCATGCTATTAATTCAAATACATAAATGGCGTATAGTTCTCTATATCATGGCTTCTTTTTTTTTTTTCAAGGGGAGAGTGGGAGAGAGAGAGAGATAAGAAAAAAGAGGAAAGAACAGTATTCCAGAGTAGCAAATACTTTGAGTTAATCAACTCTGCCTGGCTGGGTCTGAGTAAAACAATAATAATTATTTCCAACATAATTTAAAAATATATTTAAATAATTGCTTCTCTTTTGATACATGGGAAGCTGAAATTGAAACTTTGATACTTCCAATTGTCATGGTGTACCAGATATATATTACTGTGTCATTCTTTAATAAAGAAGGCACCTATCCTACAGTCCTCAGAGTGGAATTTACAGGGCTAACAAATTCACTTGGAATATATGTTTTCATTCACTGGAAACTTTCAAACTCTTGAGATGTTCAGGCAATTCAATATTTTCAAAAGCACAGGAAAGAGTTTGTGGATATGCAATGTATATTTGTCATATCTTTTGATATGACTTCAGTTTATGCACTGTTAAGTGTAGTAAAACGACCAGGGCTGGCTTTCATACACGAATAGTTCAAATACTTAAGGTAAAACGTAAGAAGATTTGTAAAATTAGAAATTTGTCAACTTTGGCTTGGTTCATTAACATGTTTTAAGTATTTAAGATTAATTTTCATCTTTCTTAGAAAGATTCTGGTCAAGCTTTAAAAATGTCAAAATACTACTCACAACTGTTTAAATTTAATATCGACATCTTAAATATGTATTTTAAAGCAAACTATTTTCCATTCAGATATTTTAAATTTTTAATGAAAAAATTTAGTTTTAAGGTTAAGAACCCCATGAAGTTCAAAATTTTTGATTTTGTGATATTTTAACCATACCTGACACTACAGTTGCTTTCTCATTAAGAAAAAAAAAAAAGCAATGATGGGACAAAAATATGAAGCAAAAATATAGCCAAAGTTAAATGGTTTGCTTTTAAACAATCTCATCTTACAGAAATAAGTCATCTGCTAAAATTCATTTCTGCTTCTATAAGACACATTGTGCAGTACAGGTTTTTACCTTAAATAAAAGTCCCACAGCCAGCAAATAAAGTTCTAAACAATACTTTATGAAATGTAAAATATAAACAGGAAGACAATATAAAGATGTCTCACAGAATATTGACATCGTTCACCCACTTCTAAGTGCTTTATACAACCTGTTGCAAATGTTGCCTATTGGAGCTCACGTGTGAAATATCTAACCGTACTCTGCAAGGCTGTGAGTGAAGAGTGCATACTGGCTCTCAGAAGGAGACAGGCCTGAGTCGAACACTGAGGAGACTGCTCCTGTGCCCCAGCCCCAAGGGAAGGAAGGATGGCAGCAGAGCCATTCTAAAGCGAGGCCCTCCAGGAGAATGCTTGGAATCGTTTTCCTTAAAACAGAAGGTTAACATCTCTTTTCAAAAACATTTTTTACTTACTCTCAAAAACACTTGAAAGAACTTTTGAATACATTTTAAATTCACTAAAGGAGGCACATCTCAAAATGTTATTCTTCTGGGAAAGGGTAATATAAAAGGTAATACTGTTCTTCCAGTATGAACTTTTGAGTAGGACACACAATGTATATAGAGGGTGGGTTTGAATTTAAACTTGCTTTTAATAAATTTGGAATAGCATTTGCCATTGCATGGCTTATTGAATCTACTTTTTCTTTTTTTACAAAATTATAAATCTTTGGATAATGCCAGAACATGGAAATGTTTGCACAAAAAATGCTTCATTAAAAAGCATAACATAAGAGAGCTGATGTAAGTATGATAAAATATGCAACTATAATCATGAAGACCTTTCAGTAATATATATATATAGATAGATAGATAGATTAAAGTTCAATGTTTATGGGAACACTTTTGTAAAAACACCTAGGTTTTGGCTAACTAAAACAACGCCAAAAGGAACATGACTAGGGCTCACAGGGTCGACGGTAACCTCCCCCACCACAGGGCGTGTGCAGCGTTCACAGAAAATATGCACACGCTTGGAAGTATACATGGAAAAAGAAAGGGCGCTAAAGCCTCTATAACTCTTGGTCTCACAACTGTGACCGTCCAGGGATGTAGCTGTCATCTTGTTTCCTATTCCTGGAGTTACATTTGTCATCTGTTATTGCTACACAATAAAAACAATACTAAGTAAATATCCCTATAAGGGAATTATATAATCTCCTTATCAAGTTATCCAAACACTTCAACCCACAAAAATGAGGCCTGTAATTTCTTAGGAGTCCAAAGAATGTCCTTATTTCAATGCAGATGTTGGATTTGCCTCAGTAGTAGTACATTTCCATTAGAAACGTTTCTGTTGCATTACGCTGCTTTCCTAGGACTACTCCGTTATGATTTTAATCTTTATGTTGGACTATAGAAACAGAGTAACTATTAACTGAGTGCCTTTATTATGCACATATTAGCACAGTCCTCTTTCCTCAGAGATTTTAATTATCTGTTAAAATTTACATTTTTTTATACATTTCTCATTGCTTTTAAGAAAAAGAAGGCTCTTTTCTCCTTGAATCAGCCGATTCAGAATTTTTTTTCCTAAAATTTTATATTTTAGACAGATGTTAAAGAAAGGCCATCACTTTCTCCAAACTCAATTAACATAAAATGATCTAGACCCCAAAGCCTTTTGAAATGAGTTTTTATTTTATTCTCACACCTTGTTCTTTTCTAAATCCCTCCCAAGAACTGTGCAGCATTTATTGGCAACGTGTGAAAATAGCATTGGGAAATTTATTTTCTGCTTAAATGATTTTCAACCCAAGAAGTCACATTTAAAAATTTTTTTTAAATCCTTTAAACTTCACTAATGAAAATTAACAAAATTCTAAGACAATCTACCTTAATGGTGATCTTATCCTGTAATTCAATAATTTAATTTAGGCACTTGATATGCCAGGATGTGATAAATTATGCTGCATTTACTCATTTATTTGCTCAGTCACACCTTCATTCAATCGATATTTAATGAGTGCCTCCCCTTAGTGCTGTGTCCCCTGGTGGCAGAAAAGGGAACAAGACAATGGCTCCTGGTCTCAAGAGATTACAGTTTTGCAGGAATGTCTTAGCATGTGGGATGAGTTGTCACATCAACTTTCACCTTCCAAAAAATCTCTAAACCCATTCATTTCTATCAAATTCCATCAACTCAGCCCAGCCCAAGCTACCATTATCTTTATAGACCACAGTAGATGTGGAACAGGGGCTTTCTAGTAACTCCTCAATCCAGTCTTGCCCCCTTCCAATCCATTCTCCACAAGACAACCAAAAGGATCTGTAAAAAATTCAAATTGGCCACGTGACTCTCCAGTTTAAACTCTTCAAAACCAGCTGGGCTCCGTGGCTCAGCCTGTAATCCTGCGCTTTGGGAGGCTGAGGTGAGTGGATTGTCTGAGCCCACGGGTTCGAGACCCACCTGGGCTACTTGGCGAGACCTCATCTCTACAATAAATCCAAAAATCAGCCTGGCATGGTAGCACGTGCCTGTAATTCCGGCTACTCGGAAGGCTGAGGCAGAAGGATCGCCCGAGCCCAGCAGGTCGAGGCTGCAGTGGCCGGGAGCGGCCACTGCACATTCCAGTCTGGGTGACAGGGTGAGACTTCGACTCAAAAAAAAAAAAAAAAAAAATCTTCAAAGCCTTCTCTCCTTTCTTAAAATTAAAATCCTACTCTTTAGAGTCTTCTTTTCTACTTGCTTCAGTCACATTGGGCTTAATTCCATTCCTTAAATTCATCAGGCTCATTCCTGCCTCAGGACATTAATACAAATCTTCTCTGAATACCCAATTTAAAGTCCTCACTCACATCTTGCGACCTTCATCCCAGACACTCTCTGTGTCATCACATAACTGGCTTTAATTCTTTCACAGCCCATAATCAGCATCTGATAGGTTTTCCTGTTTGTTTATACGTTTTCTTTATTAAGAAATATCCTTCATACAGTCAGGTACCATGAATTCCTTGCTAACCGCTTTATCCTTAGTGACTAAGATAATACCTTGGTACATAACAGGTACTCAGAGAATATTTGTTGAGAAATGTCTGGACAACAAAGAGCATAGCACTGACACTTAGTAGCTGGCTATGTTACTCATTTTCTTTGAGCCTCAATCTTCATCTCTAAGATGAAGAATGTCAATGAAGTGCTCAGTGCCTGGGAGACTAGCTCTAAATACCCAATTACTGTCAACCATTATAATGATGATCATCATCATTAAGAGCACGATTGAAACTGAAAGCTGGCCTTTATGAGTTTAAGCACTTGTAATGAATGGAGCACAACTACTAACTAGGGAGCACCTTATTACCCAAAAGGCCGTTTGGTTGGGTTGGGCATTTTTACTAACTTAGATATGCCAAGGTGAGACTTGTGAAGGCCAGACAGAAGCTAAGAGATAAATTGACATATATATTATATATAGGAGGGGCCAAAAATATATATAAACTTTTTAAGAGATGTCATCTATGTATTACTTTTTGAAGGTGAATTAAATTAGCAATGTGTAGTATGATGTTTGTTCAGCCGTGCTTCTGCCATTCTCTTTGCCTCTCCTACTTGTCCCATGCTGACACTAGCATTCATTTGATTAATGCCATATTTTGAGTGAATGTCATACTTAAATTGTGTATACATTTTTTTGGCACTGTGTGTGTGTGTGTGTGTGTGTGTGTGTGTGTGAGAGAGAGAGAGAGAGAGAGAGAGAGAGAGAGAGAGAGAGAGAGATGAGTGAGAAGTACCTTGAGTTTGCATCATTCTAGATTGTCATTATTAAAGAGAGAGACAGGCGAGTGAAGAAAAAGAGAGAAGCCAATAAGCTGGGCCAGTTAAAGACTAAAAGGGCCAGTGACACACCTAAGTGTCATGTCCACTGGCTATAAATTACTATACAAAAAGACATCTACTATTCTGTTTAAGGTTATTTGAATGTTGTATTTCTTCCCCAAATCCTTAGTAAAGATAAGTACTACAAATATCCTTGTGTTATTATTTTGATAGAAATCAAAGGAGCTAAGTATCAGACATCCCAGAGCACAAGGGGATACACATGGACATACAAGTCTACGCTTTGTCCTTATCCCCCACAAACAGCTCACACTGGAAGAGTGTCCTGGGAGGATGAGCCAGGATAAGGCCCATGCAAACCCTAGAAATGAGCTCAGGGCCATTTGGGCAGGACATTTCAGAGTCTGGGGTACTGCAGCATGATCTAGAGGGACAGCAAGGCTTGAGCAGATCCTCTTGGTTATAAACTGTCTGACTCTGTGGAAGGTGGTTGGTTTCTTTTTATGCTGCAGAAAAGTCCCAATCTTGGAGTTATGTCAAAGGATAACATCAGTCAAGTGGATTAATTATGTCTAAAGACTCCTTGAAGACAACATGTAGAAACTTAATATTGCCTGGGACACAGTTAGAAACCTTTCTGTTAAGGTCATCTAGCAGTAACATTACAAATACATTATTGTATTGTAGAGTACTGGTTCAAAATGTGCGGTCCACAGATAGATGCCTGAAAGGGTTAACACCTCTAAAATACAATAATTTAAAATTCAAGAAAAGGCTGTATAGATTCACTTAGGATGGGAAAAAAGTAGAAAACTGTTGAGGGCCTTACTATTACAGTCAAATTATTACTGTCAAACTATTACAGTGGATTGTCATGCTAGTGCTTCTGCCACCTGGAGTAGGAACCATACAGTTTGATGCCATCATCTCTAACTCTTGGTTAAGATGTAGGAGAACCCACAGGCTGGGGAGGAGGCAGCATGGAAAGTCTCACTGAAGACACGGGATCTGAGTTTCTTCTTGTTGCCTGAACCTTACCATTTCTGCCCCCAAAAACCCCAGATCCCATACATTCTATACCACAACATGAAATTACAAAAATCTGGAAATTTGAAGGCATGTGAGTCAAAGAATGACATGACAGTGGAAGGACATGGTGCTACTTGCAATGGCAAGAATAAATACACCAGTGTGAGTACTGATGAGTGTATGATTTCTTAGAGTCCTACACAACATCCCTCTGAGGTAATTTGGTCAGCAATGGTCCCACTTCACAAATGAGAAGACTGAGGCTCAGGGAAGTTGAGTGACTTGCTCCAGCAATGGCAGTTAGCCACAGTAAACTACACCCTCCAACACTTCATCCTGTCTGAGCACCAAGCATATCCTCTGTAGGGTCTTTTGGTAAATTAATGTCATCCTGAAAAACAGTTTGAGCCATTGTTTTTAAATCACAAATACATTTCATAAGTCATTTATATTAATTATAAACCTGTCACAAGTTACATAAGACCGCATATATGTTCATATGACATAATATGCTATTTATTAAATAGCCATTTAGATAATAAAAACATACCAGACTAATTACATAAGGGAGCAGAAAGAGCCGGGCTTGGTGGCTCAGCCTGTAATCCCGCGCTTTGGGAGGCTGAGGTGAGTGAATTGCCTGAGACCGCGGGTTCAAGACCCACCTGGGAAACTTGGTGAGACCTCATCTCTACAATAAATCAAAAAAAATTAGCCGGGCGTGGTAGCGCGCGCCTGTAGTTCCAGCTACTCGGAAGGCTGAGGTGGAAGGATCGCCGGAGCCCAGCAGGTCGAGGCTGCGGTGGCCGGAAACGGGCCACTGCACTCCAGTCTGGGCAACAGAGTGAGACTCCAACTCAAAAAAAAAAAAAAAGAAAGCAGAAAGATGACAGAACACATTAAAAATGACAACTCCCTATGAAATGTGAATATAAATTGATCATCAAATAAACGAATGCATCTACAGCTAACCTAATGACACAGTATTTCCTGTGTTACATTTGCTTGACTAAGGAGGGTAAGTTGTCACGTAACAGGGTTTCTAAAGTGAGTAGGTGCTGATGTGTATAGAGGAACAAAGTGCAAGCACTCAATTTACCCACACATTGGCTCCAAAAGTTGAGTTAGAACTCAAGCTTATTTTCACCAAGAAATATTCTAAGATTGGGGCTCTCAGAGTTGCCCACGGAACCATGCTTAACTCATATACAGCTGAACTACAGCAGCGAGACCTTTATGGAATCTATGTATTTAATACCTTCTGCTTATGGATGAGTGCTGTGCAGGTTCAAAAGGTCAGAGTGGGCTGGGCTTGGTAGCTCAGCCTGTAATCCCAGCACTTTGGGAGGCCGAGGTGAGTGGATTGCCTGAGCCCGCGGGTTCGAGACCCGCCCGGGCAACTTGGTGAGACCTCATCTCTACAATAAATAAAAAATTAGCTGGGCGTGGTAGCACATGCCTGTAACTCCGGCTACTTGAAAGGCTGAGGCGGAAGGATCGCGGGAGCCCAGCGGGTCAAGGCTGCGGTGGCCAGGAGCGTGCCACTGCACTCCAGTCTGGACGACAGAGTGAGACTCCAACTCAAAAAAAAAAAAAAGGTCAGAGTGGATCCCTGCCCTGCTGATGTTGTCACATGGCCTCCTTCCCTATACCATCCTGCCAGCCTCTGTGCCCAGCAGACACTAACAACATGTGTTAAACACTAGTGAAGAGCAAGGAGCAGTGCTATCCCTCCCTTCTCCCTGCCAGCAGGCTCAGAGACAGTCTGCAGCGGCAGCGGCTCTGGCCAGAGGGGCGAATAGCACAGGGTGGCAAGCAGCGGCAGGCAGGCAAGGATTGGTGAGGAAGGAGCGAATTAAATGCACGCTGGCAGGAAAGCTTGGCCCTGCTGACACAGACAGCTTGATAATGTGAAACTGTGGTCACTTTTCAGCCAGGCGTTAACATTCTGAAAGCCTCCTACCTGGTTCTTGAGCAGAGATCTGAATGAGTGACCCTACCTCATGACTTGAGTATAGCTGTATGCAGCCTTTAGGTTTGTACCTTGAACTCCAGTGTTCCTCACTCCCAGCTACTGCCCATGTAAGCCACCCTGCCCTCTTGGTCTCCCTTCTTCTATTCTTGCAGCCCCACTCACTCCCCGCTGCTCTCCAAGCCGGTCTGCCTTCTTCTATTCTTGCCAACCCACCTGCTCCACACACACACCTCCACCCACCATTACACACAACCCAGCTGCCGAAGTAATCTCTAAACATCAATCCAGCCATGTCCAACCTGTAGGAACACTCCAATGGTTCTCCATTATCCTTGGAATAAAATCCAAATCATTGGGTAGGGACTGATAAGGCCCCCAGGTATAGGGACCTGATTCTATTTCCTGCCTCTCTTCCCCTATCATTCTCAGGTTCCAGCCACAGGCTTCCTGCTGGTTCCTGTCTCCGGGGTATTTTTACACTTATTGTTCCCTCTACCTGGAATGTTCTCTTTTTTTTTAACATATTTTTTATTTTAAAATTGTGGGGTACAGTTAAGGGCTAGGTATACAAACATGCATTGTTCAGGCACCCTTGTTGATAAGGGGTGTCCCCCCTGTCCCCAGACAGATATTGACTACCGTTAATCTCACCTCCCTTCCCCTCTCTGCCCCCCCAATAGTTTCCCACCACTGTCAATCCTTTTCTTATAGTATTACAATAGATGTTCAAGGTCCACTTATGAGTGAGAACATGTGATACTCAGATCTTTGTTTCTGTGAGAGGTCACTCAGTATTACAGATTCCAGTTCCATCCAGGTTGCTGCAAAGTTCATGATTTTGTTCTTTTTTATGGCTGCG
>CAUYQG010193371.1:0-22530 GCA_963574415.1 Tarsius wallacei
ATTTTTGTAATACTATAAGAAAAGGCCGGGCTCGGTGGCTCAGCCTGTAATCCCACGCCTTTGGGAGGCTGAGGTGAGTGGATTGCCTGAGCCCGCGGGTTCGAGACCCACCTGGGCAAGCAAGACCTCATCTCTACAATAAATCAAAAAATTAGCCAGGCATGGTAGCGCATGCCTGTAGTTCCAGCTACTTGGAAGGCTGAGGCGGAAGGATCGCCGGAGCCCAGTAGGTCGAGGCTGCGGTGGCCGGGAGCGGCCACTACACTCCAGTCTGGGCGACAGAGTTAGACTCCAACTCAAAAAAAAAAAAAAAAAAAGAAAGAAAAGGATTGGCAGTAGCGGGAAACTGCCGGGGTGGTGGGGGAGGACTAGGTGGGATTGGCAGTAGTGTGAATCTGCCTAGGGAGCGGGGCACACCTCATCAACAAGGGTACCTGCATAATGAACATTTGTAAACTAACCCTGAATTGTACCTCACATCTTTAAAATAAAAAAATTAAAAGAAAAAAAAAAAGAAGTTTCAGTACATCAAAAAAAGTTTTCTGCATATAATTAAGCACATTAAATACATCTGAAATTAATTTTTGTACGATGTAAGGTAGAGGTCAGGGTTTATTTTTTTTTTAATGTGGATATTAAACAATCCAGTTCAATTTATTTTTAAAAATTATTTTCTCAAAATGCATTAAACTTGTACCTTTGTTGAAAATTAAGTGACAGATATGTGTAGATCTGTTTCTGGACTCACTATTCAGCCCAAAGGTCTTTATTCCAACTTTGTGTCAGTCCCATAGTGCTCAATTGTAGAGTTCTATGACAAATGTTGATAACTGGTGGCATAGGTCTTCCAACTTTGATCTTTTTCAAGATTGTCTCAACTATCCTAAATCAATTGCCTTTTCTATAAAAATTTTAGGATTTATTATTAATTTACATTTAATAAAATGCTAGTGGAATCATAATTGGGACTGCATTACAACTATAAATCAGTTCAGAGAAGAATAAACATCTTTGCATAGCATATTTTAAGCCCTGAAAATGACAAATTTCTTCTTTTATTTCAATCTTTTGCCATTTACCTCAATTACGTTTTGTAGTTTTCTGTTTATAGGTAGGTTCTCAATTTATTTTTATGTATATATTATTATGCCATTGTAAAGAGCATGATTTTAAAATTTCTTTATCTGCATGCTTATTGCTTTATATAAAAAAAGAGTTTCTGTGTAATTTCCTTATATTCAGTGATTTTGCTAATTTATTTATCAAGCTTGATTGTTTGGAGGTTCTTTTGGATTTTTTATGTACAAAATCACATCATCTCCAAATAATGACATTTTAAAAATTTCTAATTTTTATGACTTGTTTGTTTGTTCTATTGCACTAGCAAAGTTTTCCTTTACAATATTAAATGGAAGTGAAGATATTGAACAAATTGTCTTATTTCAGACTTTGGAGGAAAATCCATTTACTGTTTCCCCATTAAATAATTAGTTGTAATTTTTTTTTAGAGATATCCAATAATAGTTTAAATAATTTTTTTCTATTTCTGTATCTTGAGGGATTTTAGCATGACTGGGTGTTGAATTTTATCGAATGCTTTTTCTGCATCTATTGAGATGATCATGTCATTTTCTCATATTCTTTTACTGCGGTATATAATGATGATTACATTTTTAATATGAAATCAACCACACATTCCTAGAATAAACTCAACTCAGTCATGATGTACTTGATTTGCAAATATTTTCTTTAAGATTTTTGAATCTATATTTATATAAGAAATTGATTTTTAGATTTTACTTTTTGTAATAACCTTGCTAGGTTTTCATTTTAATACTGTGCAGTTCTCATCAAAGGAGTTGGGAGATGTTCCTTCTCTTTTCATTCTTTGTTTTTCCTCCTGGGGCATGGAACTTTAGGAGTTTCAAGTAAATCTAGAGTATTTATGAAGGCTCCTCCTTGGCAAGGCTGAATTCCAATTTTTCCTCAGTACCATTACATTGTCAAAATATCTGCAGCTTAGCTTTTTAGCCTCTTAGCGACTTGTAGTGGGCTGGGTTTTTATGTCTCATTCTGTGTGCATACAGATTAGAAATCATCAAATATCTCAAGGGGAAACCACACAGGTTTCTTTTCTCAACACAAAGGACTTTGAGTCTTATGTGTGTTAGTAGCTCTAAATTCCAATGTTTGTATCCCTTTCCCAGTGAAGCTGCCAGAGCTGTAGGATGCTGCTTTCCTCTCAGCCTGTGTCCCACGTCCTGAGGGTAAAAGCAGCTGTAATGTAGGACTCACCTCAGTCTCTTTTTTTTTTTTAATGAGATATTTAGCCCCTCGGGTGCTGGCTTTCTAGATTATTCTCCAATGACTCCATAAAGATAGTTTTGTTTGCTTTGCATTTTATCCAGTCTTTATAGTTGATATCAGCAAAAAGATTCATCTGATAAGAGCTACTCCACCATAAGCTCTACACTAGACGATCTTGAGGCATCACCATTCACTCTATCAATTCACATCTGGGAACAAGCTGTTCTTTTGCTGAGGTCAGAAGTTTGTGCCCCGGTTAGGGGCAGGATGAAAGCCTTTGTCTCACTCTCCCGAGTCCTGTAATTATTCACTGAATGGGAGTCATCTTCATGGTCCATTGGTGTCAGCTTCAAATAGAATATTTCTTTTTTTAATAGTAATATTTATGGGGCTATCTGTTGGGGCATAATTTTACCCAAACTTGATTTCTGAATTCTACCCAGTTGACACTAAAACAGGAGATACTACATACATAATAAGTTTGCTTGTTTGGTTTTCTGTACAGCCACCATTTCCTCCTATATAGAAGGATAAATATTACCTCATAAATCAGAAATATTAATCTACCACCTGAGCAATAACAATGTCTGTACCTATGATTGATTCATTACCTATAACTTCAGCAGTCGCAATATTTCAAAAGATTTTTATAGCATAAATTTCTTCCACATGGGCCCCAACCCATGTCCTGTTAATGCTAACCATACACAATCAGAAATTTATAATAGAGGCAAGAGGACTCCTCTGGACAACCTATTTCCTGATTTATTTTGAAAGAATCCTGTTAAGCAGTAATGCATATTGAATTTGGCAGTAATTAAATATTTTTATTCTTATGAAATAATAGAAAACAATAGTATATACAATTGTAGCCTTCTGTTAATAGTAACATAATAACTGTTAATGATACAGAGATTATCCACTTGTCTATATATTTTGAGAAGTGTTTTGTGTAAATTTCCAACATGAAAATATAGTGAATTTTAAAAGGGAGGAATACCTATCAGGTGAAAGACTATTCTGTTGCTGTGTATCCCAGAGCTGCATGGAAAGAAATTTGCCTAATCTATAATGAAAATCTTTTTTAATCTTAAAAATGTACTGAGATTCTCATTTCTTAAGACCTAAAATAGAAAAATATTAATACTATATATTGGTAATTGAAAAGTTGATTGGCACTAACTTTTGAATAGCCATGAAAATGGATAAAAATGAGAGGTAAGAAAGAATTGAAGGAAAATCTAACTATTGTTCACAAAAATACTTGGTTACTGGTTCTAGGCCATTTCCATCTTATTGCTAAACCTACCTCCTTGGAGCCCCCACCTGTCTTTACAACTTTGTTATCTGGGAAAGACTTACTGTTTCACATCGTAACACTGAACTCTACTGATCTGAACTGCTTTGCCAGAGTGGTTCACCCATGCAGACGCCTGTTTAAACAGCTCAGATTTTGTATTTAGTCCCAACAGAGAGAAGCCTTTCTTCTGTCAGAATTCAGGACAAGCTACTCCAAAATATGGCACCTTGGAAATTGAGAAAACCACAGAAGCAAGAAGCTCTCTCTGGTCTTCTCTCTTGAAGACCCTCATGTGACAAATACCTTGTCCTATACCCAGAGGAAAGAAATGAAGACAAAAAGATGACAAGAAAAACCTGAACAGACAAACCTTGCTAAATTCTCTGTTTACTACCATTAGATCATATTCCCTTTTATCCAATTATACATCTATGCAACTGTCCACTCTTTATCAAACCTAAACATAAAAACACAGTTTTCTCCATGTCTTTGAGTCTTCATTTCTGAAGGCTCCTGTGTCATATAAAGCTTTGGTTAAATAAATTTGTCATATTTTTTCTTGTTAATCTGTCTTTTGTTATAGGGGTATCAACATGAACTTTCCAATGGGTAAGGAAAACATATTACTACCTCCTCCACACTTCAGATCTACCAACAGTGATATGAGCAAAGTCTGGGACCAGCTGATTTGCAGTGTTTTATTGAAGACATGACTAAAATATAACCAGCCATGAGAGTAGGTGGCAGAGCAGGAATACATTCATACTTCTGCTTTTGGTCAGAGAATGACCTAATGACTAGCCAAAGCTCTCTTTCTTCCTAAAAGCCTCAAATTAGGTAATGCCACATCAGTTTATGTTAAGAAAGGGGCCACAAAGACTTGCATTCCTTGAATTTCTGTTTTTAAGGAATTCATGGACTATTTAGGATACAATTAAAATGATGGCTGTGGAATAACACTGAAAACACACTTCATAGGATCTGGGTTTCTCTCAAGTCTATTAAAACTCATGGGCAATACATAATTTTTAATTGAAATTTTTCTCCATTCAAATAAATTATAAGAGTCTTAAGGACAGAAATAGTGCTTTCTTCATAAAATCTAAAACAATTATCCATAAATGTTTGTTGATTAAAAGGTTTTGATATAGTCAGGGCAACTCCAAGCAAATTTCCTTTCAGAGCAAACCTAGTGTTTCAAGGATGTATGTGCACACACACGCACAGACACACACACACACACTATAGTATATTTGCTAACTTCTTGGGTTGCAGTAGAATATAAGACAGGTATACCTCATATATATTGCAGATTAAATTTCAGACTACTGTGACAAAGCAAATACAGTAAGCCCCCTGCATATGAACCTTCGAGTTGTGAACTTTCAAAGATGCGAACGTGTATTTATATTATTTGAGGAGGCACAGAACTCAAACATGGAATGAGTTGCAGCAGCCATTCAGAATGCAATCCAGTGCTATTGTATCATCCATGACTGAAAAAAAAGGAGCTACTACCCAGACATCACAGAATCATTTTGTCGAGAGGGTAGATAGAACTGAAGCCAGCAAGAAACCATTACATGTGCCATCAACGGCAGGCATAAGTGAAATTGCAGCTTGCCTTCTGCCACCTATTGCTAATGATTCCTCAGCTCTATCATCTCCTACTTCCTCTTTCTCCTCCAGTCAATAACTCTTCTTGTCTGTTCACTCGATGCCAGCTTCATATGCCAGCTGTTGTACTGTACTGTATGACTTTATTACTGTACATTTCTAGGTAAGATTAAAACTATTTTCTTTAATGTTTGTGTTTGTTCATTTTTTATGTATTAATTTGTGTGAAAAGTATTATACCTATTACAGTACAGTATTGTATAGCTGATTGTGTTAGTTGGGTACATAAGCTAACTTTGTTGAAATTACAAATAAATTAGACTTACAAATATGCTGCTGAAATGGAACTCATGGCATGCAGGGATTTACTGTATTACAATAAAATGAGCCACATAAATTTTTTGGTTTCCCGGTGCACATAGAAGTTACTTTTACACTATATTGTAGTATATTAAGTGTGTGATAGCATTATGTATAAAAAGCAATATACATGCATTAATTTTTAAATGTATTGAGAAAAATGCTAATGATTACCTGAGCCTTCAGTGAGTCATATAATTTTTGTATTGGTGGAGGGTCTTGCCTCAGTGAACAGCAGCTGATCATGGTGGTAACTGCTGAAAATTGGGGTGGTTGTGACAATTTCTTAAAATAAGACAACAATGAAGTTTGGTGCATCAATTGACTCTTCTTTTCACAAATGATTTCTCTGTAGCATGTGCTGCTGTTTGGTAGTATTTTACCCACAGTAGAACTCCTTTCAAACAGGTGTCAATCCTCTGAAATCCTGCCACTGCTTTATTCCCTAAGCTTATATAATCATCTAACTCCTTCACTGTCATTTCAGCAATACTTGCAGCATCTTCACCAAGATTAGATTCCATCTTAAAGAACTACTTTCTTTGCTCATTCATAGAAGCAACTCCTTATCTGTTCAAGTTTTAGAAAATTGTAGCAATCCAGTCACATCTTCATGTTTCACTTCTAATTCTAGTTCTCTTGCTCTTTCCATCACATCTGCTACTTCCTCCATTGGACATCCTCAAGTCATCTATGAGAGTTAGAATTAACTTCTTCCAAACTCCTATTAATGCTGATATTTTGGTATCCTCCTATGAATCATTTTTTTAATGGCATCCGGAATAGTGAATCCTTCTTATAATATTTTGACTGTGTCCAGATCCATCAGAAGAGTCACAATCTATGGAACCTTTGCTTTGAGAAATGCAATTCTTAAATAGGAAAATTTGAAATTCTAAATTACTCCTTGATCCATGGGCTGCAGAACGGATGTTGTATTAGCAGGCATAAAAACAACAACAATTTTCCTTGTATATCTTTATTGGGTGACTAGGTACATTGTCAATGAGTAGCAATATTTTGATAGGAAACTTTTTTTTTTCTGAGCACTGGGTCTCAATGGTGAGTTTGATATATTAAGTAAGCCATGCTATAAAGAGATGTGCTATCATCTAGGTTTGTTGTTCCATTTACAGAGCAAGCCAGATAGGTTTAACATAATTTTATAAGCTCTAGGATTTTCATAATGATTAATAAGCCCTGACTTCAATTTCAAGTCACCAGTTGCATTAGTCCCTAACAAGAGAGTTAGCCTGTCCTTTGAAGCTTTGAAACCAGTTATTGACTTCTCCTCTATAGCTATGGAAGTCCAAGATGGCATCTTTTCCTAGTATAAGGTTGTTTCATTTACATGGAAGATTTGTTGTTTAGTGTAACTACCTTCATCAATTATCTTTGCTAGATCTTTTAGAGAATTTGCTGTAGCTTCTCCGTCAGCACTTGCGGCTTTACCTTGCAAGTGATAGAGATGGCTTCTTTCCCTCAACTGATGTGGCAGGAGCTGGGTTGGTAACAGTTAAAGGTATTTCCTTTTGAAAGCCAAGCAGCAAGATCTAAAGACCCACCAGGCCGGTTTTGTTTGAAAAGGCCAAATGGCCAGAGACTGATGGCTCTCATGGAAATGCAAAAGAGTAACAAATTCACAGACTTATCCAAAACTCCTCTTTTGAAGTTGAAGGTTGACAACCCTGCTTGCAGACCCTGCTGCCTTGCATTTCCTGGAGACCATTTGTTCTTTGAAAAATCTGATTTTGCTGAGCACAACCTTGTAAGATTCCAAAGAGAATGTGTAATCGTTCAACACGACCCCCTCCCTTACCTAAACAAGGGTATAAGACCCATCTTCTTCCATTCTGCGGGGCTCGACCTGAAAGCATTAGCCCTGTCAAGCCCACCAGGCCGGCTGGCATAATAAAGTGCCACTTCCTATAATAGTCTCGGTGTCATGATCTCTCTATTTTCCCGCTACACAACCTTTAAATCAACTTCTACTAGCTTCAAACTTTTCTTCTGCAGCTTTCTCACCTTTCAATCTTCATAGGATTGAAGAAAATTAGGGCCTTGCTGTGAATCAGGCTTTGGCTTGAGGGAAGGTTGTGTCTAGTTTGATCTTCTATCCCGATCACTCAAACTTTTCCCATATCAGCAATAAGCCTGTTTTGTTTTCTTATTATTCATGTTCATTAGAATAGTGCTTTTAATTTCCTTCAAGAACTCTTCCTTTGCATTCACTACTTGGCTAATTGTTTGGCACAAGAGGCCTAGCTTTCAGTCTACCTCAGCTTTTAACATGTCTTCCTCACTAAGCTTAATTATTTCTAGCTTTTGATTTTTTTTTTTTTTTTTTTTTAGAAAGTAGGATTTATTGATAGAACAGAAAAACTCTCACAGTGGAAGGGGACAAGAAGGGGTTGCCCTCTAGCTTTTTATTTAAAATGAGAGGCGAGAGACATACCCTTCCACTTTAACACTTAGAGGCCATTGTAGGATTACTCATTGGCCTAATGTCAATATTGCTGTGTTTCAGGGAATAGGGAGGCCTGAGGAGAGGGAAAGAGATGAGGAAACTGCCCATTGGTTGAGCAGTCAGGACACACAATATCGATTCAGTTTGCTGTCTTATATGGGTATATGGGTATAGTTTATGGTGCCCCAAAACAATTACAATAGTAACATAAAAGATCACTGATCACAGATCATCATAATAGATATAACAATAATGAAAAAGTTTGTGACCCAAGCCTGTAATCCTAGCACTTTGGGAGACCAAGGCAAGAGGATTATCTGAGTTCAGGGGTTCAAGACCAGCCTGGGCAACTTGGTGAGACCTTGTCTCTACAATAAATCAAAAAGTAAGTCGGGCGTGGTAGCATGCACCTGTAGTTCCAGACACTTGGAAGGCTGAGGCAGAAGGATTGCCTGAGCCCAGCAGGTTGAGGCTGTAGTGGCCATGAGCATGACACTACACTCCAGTCTGGGCTACAGGGTAAGACTCCAACTCAAAAAAAGAAAAGAAAAGAAAAAGTTTGAAATACTGCAAGAATTACCAAAATGTGACACAGAGACAGGAAGTGAGCAGATGCTGTTAGAAAAACAGCACCCATAACTTGCTTAACATGGGATTGCCACAAACCTTTAATTTGTAAAAAATACAATATCTGCAAAGCACAATAGGACAAAGCACAATTAAACAAGGTATGCTTATACCATTTCTATGGGAATACTATTAACATCAGAGAAAGTAAAACTGCCATTCACAACCACATATTTCTTCCAAAAAGGTTCTTCTATAAATGAATAAAAAACTATCTGAATCCCAAAAGTTCTTAAAATTATGTGGGTTTAGCTAGTGCTGCCAAACATTCTATTTGAGCACTTGAACTTGTACTTTGGAGTTGACAGTCAACTACCTTCTACCTTCACAATCTGACTAGTATGAGGGCAGATACTCCTGTAGCTTCAGCCAAAGTACATACAAAAAGTGCATTAAAAAGCGAATAAATAAAATTCAAATATGTAAAAGGAGATAATGGTTGCCTCACTAAATGGGAAGTTCTCAATAGTGCTCAAGAAAGAGTCCCCTTTATGAAATCCCCAAAGTGTTTTTAAATTTGCTGGGAGCAGTCAAGGGTACCTGCATAATGAACATTTATATACCTAGCTCTGAATTGTACCCCACATCTTTAAAATAAGAAATTAAAAATAAATAAATAAATAAATTTGCCGGGAGCAGTGGTTTACTCCTGTAATCCCAGCACTTTGAGAGACTGAGGTGGGAGAATTGCTTGAAGCCAGGAGTTCAAGACCAGCCTGGGCAACATAGCAAGACATAATCTCTACAAAAAATCAAAAATTTAGCCAGACATGATGGCATGAACCTGTAGTCCAAGCTACTTGGGGGGCTGAGGCAGGAGGATCCCCTGAACACCGGAAGTCGAGGTTGCAATGAGCCGTGAACATGCCACTGCACTCCAGTCTGGGTGACAGAATCACCTGCCTCAAAAATAAACAAATTTTGCTATACTTTTTTTTTGCTTTTTTATTTTCGAATAACCTGGGGTTTAAGAGGTTATGTGTTTCGATTTGTTTACCATTTTATAATGCAATTCTCTCTTGGAGAAATTCATTTCATGCATTATCAAGACTAACATGAAACTGTTAAGGACAGCATAAATATATAATACCCTTCCTTATGGATTGTTTGAGTTGGTTGGCTTTCAGAAGCATTCCACTCCATTACTGAAGAATGTCTAGTTTTTCTCACCTTTAGATAATTCTGACTAAGACATGTCTGGCATATAATAATGACTCAGTTAACATCAATTGAGATTAACTACTTCTGTCATTATCAGTAATTAAATATATTCGTAAAATAAAACAGGAACACAAACACACGTTCTTTTTTTTTTTTAAATCTCTTGTGATCAAGGGAAGGAAAAAATAGCAAAATAATGCATACAGGTCTCAAAATGGAGTCACTTATGCTAAGATTGCTGATTGTTAAAAGAAGAACAGCAACCAATCAAAAGACAAAAGAGGCCCAGCCCACCTAAGCTGGCATGATAAAAAGGTCTCCACCCAAGGAAAATTACCTGAAGTAACCTAATGTCAACCAATCCACTATTTGCACTAGTCCGTCTCTTTATTTCTGCTCAAGTTGCCTTGCAAAAACCTGACTGTTCTGCTGCTCCCAACGGAGCTCCTGTCTATTTCCCAGACTAGATGCTGCCTGGTTCATGAATTCCTAATAAAAGCCAATTAAATCTCTAAAGCGCAATTTGTTGAAATTTTCTCCTTTGGCAGTTCCCAGCACATATCTAAGATACATCAAATTTATTCTGTAAGACTGAAACTCCTATGAAAAGTCAAGACCCTTTGTCAGTAAGAAAACATTGTAATATAAAGATCTTATAGTAATGGCTTGAAGCAACATTAAAGGTGATTCCTATATTTGTTACAAGCATCTTTAGACATGTACATGGATTCTGCACATGCATATATTAGTAGATCAGTGTTAAAATTACATTTCTGTGTTTGTTTGTTTTTTTAAAACACAGCTTTATTCAGAAAAGCTAGATTTTTGTGACTGGGAAAGAACTATTTCAGGTTCTACTTGTTAAATAAGATGGTAAAAGGATTATTTAAGAAAATGATGTGAGAAAAAGCTTTGAAAATCACAGCACATTTGAAAACAGTAATAGTTAAAAATAAAGCATTTACCTGCTCTTTATTATAGTGGGAGAAGTTTTGGGTTGTCTTCCTTAGTTTCAAACATAGTAAGCCACCACTAGACTCTGAAGCTCAAAACTGAAGTAAAATATTTTAAGTGTAAAAGTCACAGGTATTCGCACCTGTTTTATTGCTCCTAATTCTTGCTTAAGGGCTGCCAGTAAAGACGTCTGGACTGAAAGTCTTGGTCTTCCCGTGGAGATCAGGAACTACTCAAAGTAAACACTTAATTCATAAAACTGTAGCATTTCCAGGTTGCAAGTTTAACAAGCATCAACCCCAGTGGCCTTTTCAAGCAGAAATCTCCTGAATGACAGGCATCTATTTAACTGCTGCCGGTGACAAGAAGCTCACTACCTTACAGGGTATCCAGTATTAAATCACTACAAGCTAACTGAAGTCTGCATTTCACATCTCTAACTATTGCCATTGATGAAGTACATGCCACACTACCCCAAGATATGGAACCTTGGCATTTGAGAAAACAGCGAAGCAAGAAGGTCTCTCTGACCTTCTCCTTCCCTTTTTCCCTGAAACAGGTCATAAAAGAAGTCTCTGACCTTCCTCTGAACTACAAAAACTAGGTCATAAAACTAGGTCATCATCTTCATTCAGAGATGCCCATTCTGTATCTGTAATGAAGGGATACCCTTATCTTCATAGACACAGAGACGCAAAAAAAAAAAAAAAAAAAATTTGAACAAACAGTTCTTACTAAGTTGTCCCCAGTTTATTACCATTAGATTATACCCTTTTGTCCTCAAATCATATGTCTCCATGATTGTATACCTTTTATCAAACCTAAATATAATAATACAGAAGTTTTGGTCATGCCAGCACTTTGGGAGGCCAAGGTGGGAGGACTGCTTGAGTCCAGGAGTTCAGAACCAGCCTGGGCAACATAGTAAGATCTCATCTCTATTTAAAAAAATGAAAATAAAAAATTAGCCGATGGCATGCACTTGCAGTCCCGGCTACATGGGAGGTATGCACTTGCAGTCCCGGCTACTTGGGAGGCAGAGACAGAAGGACCACCTGAGCTCAGGAGACTGAGGTTGCAGTGAGCTGTGATCACACCACTGTACTTCAGCCAGGGCAACAGAGTGAGAATCTGACTTACAAAAAAATACACAAATTTGCCTGTTTTTTTGCATTTTTATTTCCAAAGGCTCCCATGTCATGTAAAACTTAAATAAATTGCATGCTTTTCTCTTGTTAATCTTTCTTTTGTTATAGGAGCCTCAGCCATGAACCTAAGTTAAGGAGAGGAGAGATATTTCCTTTTCCTTATACTCTTAATTCCTCCCTTTGAAAACATAGATAATAACCTGAATATCCCCTGACCGAATTAAATTCAAGTGTTGAAAGAAACCCTCCCTAACCCCATTGTGCCTTTTACCTCGCTTTATTGCCACTGTTGTAGCTCCACCATTATGTGTTAAGCTATTTGGGCAGGATCCTATCAGTTTTCTCCATGGCAGCATTTCTCAGCAAAGCTCAGAACATAGTAAATATTTACACTATTTCTTAGATGAATAAATACCTCTCATTTATGGAATTGAGGCAAGAAAGTAGGAGTTATGCTAGTTTCTCTTTTTTATTCTTCTTTCCATCATCATTTAGTTTCATTTCCCAGATGGACATAACATTAAAACAAACTTACCCATGCCCTGGTGAATGAGGCAGGTTGGAAAGCTCTGAATTAACTTGAGTACTCTAAAATAGTAAGTCAATAAATCAATTTGAGATTAGAATGCCCAGTCAGAGTCCCTGATTTATAAGTGTGGAAATACATGAAAACCACCAGATGACTTTAAACCAAAAAAAAAAAAAAAAGACAAGTAATGAGTGTTTATCCTCATGATCGAGAGAATTTTTCAAAAATAGGAGATTTTTGTTGAAGCCTTTGTTGCTTCAGGTGACAGCTTACAAAGCCAGCTTTAACAATTCATCCACTGCCATGTATACATCCCTTGAGGTGAACAATGATTTCATCTTAGTTTTTCTGGAAGGCAGGACATTTTATTTTGGATGAAAGTAACCTTTGTAAACAGAAGGTGTAAAATCTCACCTCAGAGCCTGGCAGCCAATGAGCTTAAAAGTCTTCAGAATGAAATTCAGTGATTGACCAAGAAAACTTCCAAAGGTTAAAAAGGTTATGTCTGAAATCTTCCGGGCTTCAGTACTTGAGCACAAAAGTGAAACAATGATGGGGGGGTCAATTACTCAAAGAAAGAAAAACAAGGACTCAAATATGAATTGATACCAATAAAGGAAAATAAAACCTCACCATTTTGACTTCAAATGGCCAATGATATGAATTCTCTCTCCAAATCATAAATCCTTCTTTTTACTCAACAGATTCACTGTATTTGCTCATTGAATTAGAGCCTCATCCAAGAATGCAGTACTCCTGAGGATGAAGGGGAGAAAGGTACATTCTCTGAAATTCTTCTAGAGAAGATAGAGAGACTCAGGGGCACGTGCCACTATTTTTCCATCTTTGATCACAATTGATAATGTTGCTGATATTTTGAGTCATTGGATCAATAATAGAAAATAAAGCAGAAAATAGATTTGTCAATAGATTTGATATAGTACTTAAAATTCAGACTTTTGCTGCCTGGGTTCATACCCCAGCTCCTTCATGGACCTGTTAGGTGACCTGGGAGAATTAAATTTACTTTACTGTCTCAGTTTCCTCATCTGTGAAATGGAGAAATAATAGCACCTAATCAGAGTTTGAAAGAGGTGATGTGTGAGAAGTTCTGAAATATTATATCTGTAACACAAATGCTTATTATTATTGGAATTATTTTAGTACAATGGTTATCATATTAGTTACATTTATGATGTGTATAAATATTAAATATTAGTCATTATTATAACTAATATAAGCATTATAGAATCTAAAACACCCAGATATTTTCTCTGTATTTTACTCTGACTTCAGAGCAGCATCTGGGGATACAGCCAGATGCCTAGGGCTGCGGAAGGCAAGTCTTTTGTTACTAATAGAGAGACAGCCAGGCTGGAGCACAGAAACCTCCAGGAAGCCAGTTCCCTCGGGCGCAATCATCGCCCCTCTCCCACACCCCTCGCCACATGCACAGCATTCTTCTAATCTCCAAAGGCTGGTGCAGGCCCCAGCTCCTAGGGTTTATTTTGATAAATGTTTCAGGCTACAGAGTGCCAAGAAACTTGATGCCTTTGCTTTTCAAATACCAAACCTCTACCTGAAAAAGAAATGCTTAGATCAGAGCAGAGAGATGAAAAGTTCTACGTTAAACATGCGCTTCTCTCCTTAACCTATTGCCTGCTCAAGTCCCCAACTCTGAAAAGTTGGAAGAAAGATACCTGCAGATAAAGACTGCAGTAAATCACTAGTGAAAGGTTAAATAGATTTAGCAAATGTTCATTTTATCTTTCAAAGCAGGGTTATGATGGAACTGCTTTTGTATCTAAAGCCAACAATGTTCTTGAAGGAATTATATGTATTTTAATAAAATCACTCTGCCAAGTTACATAGCTCAAATTCTTTACTGCAGTTCTCAAGTCTTTATTACTAGCAGTCAAAATAAGTTACACCTGGTTATTGTAAGCAAGAAAGAAGTGTCATTTCTTCTCATTGAAAGGAAGAACTAATATTTCTTGAGTACCTGTGAAGTATCCTACGTTTTACTTATATTATACTACAGTATTTAACACAGCAAACCGCATTACTTTCCAGACCAGGAAACCGAGACTCAAGAAGTTAAAAAAGAAAACTTACTTAAGTTCATGGAGCTAAGAAACAGAGGAGGCAGAATTCCAAAGCAAGTATGCAAGGTTTCAAAGCCAAGTTCTGCTCCTTAATAAAAGCTGCTAAAATGCTAGTACTATTTTGATTATGGTGTGGTACCGAGCTTTCATCTCATCCTATTTAACAGAACATATCCACAGCAACTTACCTGTAATTGTCAACACTCTGTGTCTCTAAGACAATGTATCTTTGAAGTTTGTATTGTCTGCATTTAATAATTCTTCTTCATCTTTTTGCTTATGCATTTGCTGACTCTATTCTCCTAATATTGGCTCCATGGGAGCCAGACTTTGTTCATCTTGGTCATTTTTATATCCCCATTACTGCCACAGCAAAAAAAAAAACAAACAAAAAACCTCAATAGATATTTTTTATTAAAAGAATGAATAAATGAAAAGTACATTTCAGATATGTTCAGAATGACAAGTTATTAGGAGGTAAAGTCAAGTCTCACTTTTCCTTTAGAAGTGAATGATAGTGGTAATAGCTATTATCTTGTGACATTTATTTCATGGTATCATATACAGTAGAAAAGAAATCTTTGCTGCTCTTTTGAAAGTACCAGTTGCTATTTCATTAAGTCCAGAAAGTATTATCAATCCCTGTGATTTTGACATGACACCATATCCATGCTGTTAAATTCTGAAGAATTCTCTAACTTCATCAGATATATTAGCAACTTCTACAGAGATTGTTCCCAAAATTCCTTTGGTTAATGGTAACAGTAGAAGTAGTGATTCTGGGATGATTAGCAGCATGGATTGCTATGTGCTTGACATCAGGCTTCTCTCAAAGGTTTATTCTTTGTTAGTTAGCTCAGTTGGTTTGAGTTTAATATAATGAGGCCTAGGTCATGAGTTCAAATCCCCAGTGGAACAATTAGTTTAATTTTGTTCCCTGGACATAGGATTAACTCTGAGCCCCCGTCAGTTCCCTTTACTTTGGTTCTGTGCTTCAGAAAGACCAGGAGAAATAGTCACACAAAGCAAAATTAATTCTTACTAAGAGAACAGCAGGAGAATCACCTTTCTTTAAAATCTTCCTCACTCACATTCATACTCCTCAAAGAGTTATTTTACTGATCACATTTTGCTGACAATTGATCTAAGACATTTCCTAATTAGAGCTATAAACAGTGAGAAAAGCAATCTATAAATAAGCTTATAAATAATCAATTGGTTTACAGAAAATTAAATATGAAAAAAATGAAGATTTCCAATGTCTAGAAGTAATACTTTAGAATAAAACTTCTACTGCAATACATTAGCTAAGAGTTTGCCTTAATGAGAAAATAGCTATTCAAGTTATTCTATGGTGCAAACACACTCAACATAAATTTTATATATAGACTTTCAGGAAAGCATTAGTGACTTTAAATGCAATAATAAGAAGGCATCTCATTTAATGAGAATGTTTCAGTCCTGGAAGAGATCCATTTCAGGAGACACACAGCCGAGCAGTCTACTTTTAATTAGGACTTAATTCAATGTGAATCAAGAGTTGAATAAAAAATTGGACCTAGGTCTGTTTCACAGAAAAATGACTCCTTCTGCTGAGAAAACATGAGATCTTTAAAATGACTCCAGGTCACAGTAGTTTGCTGAACCAAATGCCAAATGTTCATTTAAATATAATCTGTTTTTCTTACTTGAACTCAAGAGAAAGAATGGCTCCACAATTCATCAAGCGAAAAAAAGGAAAAATGTTTCCTCTGGAAACCAATACTGTCCTTCAGTTTGCCAGAGCTGCCATCTAGGAGCTTAAGGTATCCCTACATGAATCCACAAATGAATATTTCGGTTGGTTTTGTTTGCTACAATAAAATATTGGCACAGACACCGATTGAGATGGCAAACCATGTTCATAAAATCTAAGACAATCACTAATATGCCTTTAACATAAGTTGTTCCCTAACATTTTTGTCACTGTTTCTTTTGTCACTGTTCCTTTTTTTAAAGGAAATATCTTGGTTCTTTCTTCTTCCTCTTCCCTAAGTAGTCCTGCACAATCAGTTACAGACCGACAAGGTCAATACTAGGTACAATTGGGAAGCGCTCAATGTTTATATTTGAATCCTGAGTTTTCTCTTTTCATATGCTGGTGCCTCCCTATAAGGTCTCTCCCTCTCATTCTCTACCCATCCTGATTCTTACTCACATACTCTCCACCCTCATTAAAATCTTCTTGCAGAAATATATTCATATCAGCTATTTGCACATGAACGCAATTTCCATCCAGGTTTTTTCTTGCCAAAGGAATTTTAAACTTTAAGTTCTTTCTCCAATTAAAAGCTATCTAGAGTAGATCAGAAAGAAGGTTTGGATTTAAATAATTTTTGTCTTGACATGTTTTGTTTTCTAGAGGAGACAGAAGGTATTAAAAAACAGCAGAGCTTCAGAGGTTTCTCAAACTCTCTCTAAGGCTTCATGTCATCTTGAAAAGAGGGAATAATATGTCTACATAAAGGTGATGTTAATATGAATGAGATAATTTGTAAAAAGAGCAAAAGCACTACCTTGTGTATCAGACATGCAATATAAATGGCATGTTTTTTATTATCTGAGCAGAGAGGATCTCTGTTTTCTGTGAAGAAGCATGATCATCTGTTAAGAGTAAAATGGATGGAGTGAGGTAATAAAATTGAATAATTTTGAAGAATTAGAATAGCTGCTGTGGGAAGCATGAGAGATGAACAACAAGTAAAATGGTACTAGAAAATGTGAAAGTTATATATGAAGACTATACATCGTTAGGGGCGTTATTATTCAGGAGTCAGTTGCCCTGGTATGGGGTCAAAGAGAGCAGACCCTTAACTTGACCCTGAGTCTGGGTTGTCCCAGCTTGAGAGCCCTTTGAGAGAGATTCTTGTCAACAATGGCACAGACTTGGACCTCCACCAGGGCTAAAGAAAAACCAGCTCTGCAGTCTGGTTTCTGTCGAAAGTACACTAACCATTCACTAAGGATTCTCCTGTCTCGGAGAGCCCAGATTCCTGACTCAGCGCCTGCTTTCTAAACAGGAAACAGAAAACCCTGTTTGGTTATGACTGTGGAAGATTTACTTCCAGACCTGGGATTCTGCTCAAGTATTTTTTTTTTTTCTCTCTTTCTCCTTTAGGTTAAACAAAAAGGATATGATACAGGTTGTATGACCAAGATCATGGGTGGCTGTTTATCCTGGGTATCCTTGTACTCTTCATGATCATGTTGACATGTTATCCCTCTTGGTCAGAGCCTGGCCATTTAGACAAACAGAAAAGGTAGTTTCTCTGTTTGTGAGGTGAGCTACAGACACCTAGGCAAGCTATTTTCAAAAAGTCTCTGCCCAGTGCAGAGGCTCAAACCTGTAATCCCAGCACTTTGGGAGACTGAGGTGAGGGGTTGCCTGAACCCACAGGTTCAAGACCAGTCCAGGCAACTTGGTGAGACCTCATCTCTACAATAAATCAAAAAACTAGCCAGGCGTGGTAGCGCACGCCTGTAGTTCTGGCTACTTGGAAGGCTGAGGCAGAAGGATCGCCTGAGCCCAGCAAGTCGATGCTGGAGTGACTGTGAGCGTGCCACTGCACCCCAGCCCAGACAACAGAGTGAGACTTCAACTCAAAAGAAAGAAAGAAAGAAAAAGTCTAAGGATGGTTCAGCTATATGTTTTCTTTAAATGTGCTACTGCTTTCCTTGGTCCAATTATTGGTTCATTCTAAACTCTCCTGCTCCCTTTCCACTACCCAGTTTGGATACCACATCCTTGCTCCAGAAACCATCAACAGATTTCAGTGAGTAAGATGCTTCCACTTTTCAGCAGTTTGAATCTAGGTGTAGGGTTTGTTTTGTTTTATTGTGTGTGTGTTTGTTTGTCTTTTCTATTGGAAAATATAGTTTATTTAGAAAGTAGATTAGAGAGAAAGAAAAGTAGATTCACTTCCCCCAAATTGGTGAGGGGACCAGAGCTTAAAAAGAAGCATGGCGGCCGTAGCCCAATGAACACATGGCCTGGCCATAGCTTAACAAAAGCGTGGCCTGTTTTTTGTATTTTTACTGCTTGATGTATGCTGAGCTTCTTGCATCTCTTTGATATCTGTTAGTAAATTTGGGAAATTCTTGGTTATTATTTCTTTTACCTAGTTCTCTTCTTTCTCTTTGCAGCATTCAAATGACACATATCTTACACTATTTGATATTATCCCACTTGGGATAATCCTTGCATGCTCTAGGAGGGATGGTTATTCTGTTTGGGTTTTGTTTTGCTTAGCTTATTGTTGTTGTTTTAACTCCCTTTTTTGGTTTGAGTTTCATTTTGAGTACTTTCTACTGACCTGTCTTCAAGTTCATTGATTCTTTCCTTAGTTTGTCATATCTACTGATAAGCCTATCAATGGCATTCTTTATCTCTGTTACAATGTATTTTTAAAATTTCTATCATTTCCATTTGCCTCTTACTTACAGTATCTATTTCTCTGCAGAAATCACCTTTCAGATTTGGCATTTTGTTTACCTTCTCCATTAAAGTAGGTAAACAACTATGGCCAAACCATGGACTGTGCACAAGGTCTAGCCAGTGCCTGTTTTTGTATGGACTATGCACTTAGAAGGGTTTTTACATTTTTAAAAGGTTTAAAACCACTTTTTAAAAAAAAGAATATGTAACAGAGATTATATGTGGCCCACAAAGCCTGAAATATTTATTTCTGGTCCATTAGAGAAAAAATTTGCTAATCCCTATGTCTTTAGCATATAGATCTGTTACTTTAAATGCCCCCAAAGAGTTATAACACCTGTGTCCTATCTGAATATGGTTCTGAGGATTGCTTTGTCTCTTGGCATATCGCCTCCCATCCCAAAGGCAAATATATATATATATATATACATTTTTTTTTAAATGTGAGTGATACTCTGTCTAACTTTCTACATCCTTGAGCAGAAACCAAATGTCCAGGTGCTGCACTTTTTGAGGTTGCATCTTTGAACAATGTTACACATGGAGTCTCAAGGGGCATAGACAAAGGCTATGTTGCATGCTGGACAGAAAAGCCCTGTCTTATTTCACCTATGGGTGGACAGGTTTCTCTAAATGGCAGAGATCTGATTATTTCATTGATCAGGGACTGACCACGGGAAAATTGCAGGATGAACACAAAAAAAGAGCCAGAGAAGTTGAAACTGTTAAGGGAGAAGCTGGGGGTGATGGACAATGGGATCCTGACTACGTAAAGAAGTATATTAAGTCAAAGATGGTTCATAGAGTAAGAGAAAAATGGAAGGATCATAAACTTAGAGGTTCAGTAAAATCAAGAAGCAGATTCTTTGGAACTAAAGAATGAGAGAGAAGTAATGTCAGCAAGATAGCCAAACAGAAGACCCTAGCTCTCATCCTCCCACAAAACAGCCAAAACAACACATAAATGACTACATTTTAAAGACAATAGCTAAAGGAGAATGCTGGAATACACCAAAGTAGTAACAGAAACCCAGGTGAGCACAGAAATGAAGGATAGTCACATACATTAACAAGAGAGGAAAACCCCTGGCCTCCACCACCCCATCCTTCATCTGAGCTCAGCTGGGATCAGGAGAAACTTCTCCCTGTGAGGAAAAGGAAAGCAAGAGTATCCCAGTAACCCCCATCAACACCTTGGACACCCACAGACCTTACCACTGGTGTCCCCTGCTATCCTCACAGGCAATAGTCCCAGCTGAGAAAACTGCCTGGAGTCCACACAACTGTGCATGCCCCAGAGAAAGAGCTGATCCTGTGTCCCAACCTCTGTGGCCCACACAGCTACTTCCCTATGCCATCTTAAACCGGAGCTACTGCTGGAGTGTGTCTTGCTTGGGGGATGAAGACGGCACATAGCCATGACATTCCTTCATCCCAGAGTTTAAGTCACTACCAAACTACAATCCCAAGCCAAGATGCAAGCAGCTGTTACTCCCTTCCCTGTGAGACCACACAACAGTGGAGTTGCTGCACCTCGCCTTGCTTCCACCCTTGGCCTAGAACAGAAGTACACTCCTTTCTGGGGAAACAGTGCTTTGGTAGAACAGCTCCATATACCTCTCCCAGTGGCAGCACCCTGCCCGTAGGGGCCTGAAGTGAAGCTGTGCAATGCCTCTTGAGGAAACAGTGCCTTGAGCTACCGTATCTACCTCTCCCAGTCCCTGTTGCACCCTGCCCCTTGAGGCTCAAGTTAAAGCTGCAAACTCCTTTCTGGAAAAGCAGTATTTTAGTGGAATCGCTTCCATCTACCTTTCACAGTCCAGCTGCACCCTACCTCCTGTGCTGAATTCTGCTCCCTCTTGCTGGAGCTAAGGCGGCGCACTCCCTCCTGGGGGAACAGTGTCTTGGTGGAGGTGCTTCCCAGTCGCTGTTTTATCCTGCTGCTACAAGACTAAGCTGAAGCTGCACCCTGCTTCCTGAGGAAATGGTGTTTGGAGAACTGTTCCATACATTCCCTGCCTCCCACACCAGAACTGAAGCAATATCAAGCATCCTGGGGAAATGAGTGCCTTGGCCATCCAGAGCAGTCTCACCCCCTGTGCCTGAGCTAAAGCAGCACCTTACCTCCTGAGAAAACAGTATCTTAGCCACTCAGAGCAGTCACGCCTCCCCAGTGCCCAAGCTGAAGTGGCATCCTGCTTCCCAGGAAATGGGGCCTTGGTTGCCCAGAGCAGTCATGCACTCCAGTACTTAACATAAGGCAGCATCATATATCCTAAGGTTGAGCTGATATAGTACCCTGTATCCCAAGGCAACATAGTAGTGGCTGAGGTGAGAAACTCCACCTTGTAGGCCAAACAACTCTGGTACCTAGCCTCCTGGATATCACTGTGCTATGAGTAGAGACATCATTGTGCTATCCCCACACCTAGGTCCAAATAACAACTGTTCTCTGGCATTCTGGGATACTTGCTGCTGCTCTACCTGGACTCCAGAGTCTGGGATGGAGGCAAGCCACGTCAACTCAAGGTTTAGAGTCACCACTCCATGGTGCTCTATCCCTTGGGATCTGTGTTGCCACCGAGCACTATTGACTCAGGTTCCTGAATTGCAGCTTTACCCTGCTCCTGGGCCTAAACCTCCAGGGCACCCCTTCTCCCCTTCTTCCTGGAATTAGGCCAGTGTTGTGCCCTGCCCCTCCCCCTGGAATAGAATCACAGCTACAGTTCAGCCTCCCTGGGACTGAGCTACTAGGGGGTACCTCAGAATCACAGATCTTGGCCCTTGGGCAACCTACATCAAACCTGGTTACAGAGAACAAATCTGCACTCAAGACTCAGGTACCACAAAAGGTGTGCACGACCCTGAGCCTAGGCCCCAAGCCCCACAGCCTCTCCAAGCACCTGAATCTGCTACCCAGCACCACTGCAGCTACTTGTAGGCTGCATCAGACATGACCACAAGAAGGATCCCCTTGGCTAAGTCTCTCCATTATGGGGGTAACAAGAAGAGGAGGACCATAAAAGCCCTTGCCACCAAGGACATCAACAACTCTGCCACCAGCACTGCCACAAACTTCTATAGCCTAGACAACTGAGATACTCACAGTTATTGCTGACATTGAATACTGCTGAAGAAATGGCACAGAGGCTATACCACTGCAGACAACTGAAAACAGAGTCATCGCGTCACTTCCCACTGCAGATGAAAGTGTTTCTCTATGAAAGCCACTCTAGAAAGTTTGGAAGAGGTGATTTGCCGGAGTCCTGCTCCCGCAGTGAGGGGTTCCCAAAGGTGGAGATGGCGTCGGCGTTTGGGGGGAGAGAAAGGGGAAAGAGAGAGAGGGAGAGAAAGAGAGAAACTGAACTCCCGTCTAGTGCAGAAGCCATTTTATTGCGAGTAGTTGCGAGCTTATATTTCTTTTTTTTTTTTGAGTTGGAGTCTCACTCTGTCACCCAGACTGGAGTGCAGTGGCCGCTCC
>CAUYQG010193374.1:0-12402 GCA_963574415.1 Tarsius wallacei
AGCCTTCCAAGCAGCTGGAACTACAGGCGTGCGCTACCACACCTGGCTAATTTTTTGATTTATTGTAGAGATGAGGTCTCACCAAATTGCCCAGGTGGGTCTCGAACCCGCGGGCTCAGGCATTCCACTCACCTCAGCCTCCCAAGGCGTGGGATTACAGGCTGAGCCACCGAGCCCGGCAGGAGTGACATTTTACATAACCTTTAGACTTTCAGGCTGTGCACCAAAAGGACACCATTAAGATGCAAGACCCTGCCCCACATTGGCCAGAAAGACAAGAAGCTTCTCCACTACAAGCTCCTAGGACTTATGACGGAACTTTCAAAAAACTGCTTAAGATCTCTGAGTATTTTGAGGATTTTTGGGCATTAATGTAGATTGGAACAGATAATATCAGTATTGGTAATACATTTGATGTCTTCAAAACAATGACAATAAACATTTAAAATGTACTAGTTTGCTTTTGCACCTTGCGATTTAGCCAGTGACCAAATGAAAATATTAATAATAATCATGTATATGACTGTACATATAATTAGTATACTATATTAATAATAGTGTAGTATTGTTGTATTATTGGATGTAATGCCAATGCTATTGACCTGTCATCAGCAATTTACAGCACTTCTCCCCCAGAGGCTGTTGTAGTTGTTTTATCATTATTTGATCTTTAGTAATAGCATTCATAGAATTTTTCTGAAACAGTTACTGAGGGGGCCAAGTGAAATAATGAACATAAAGCCCTTTCTCAAGTGCCTGGGACAGAGTAACTGCTCAATAGTGTTGACTGTTGCTATTAGAGTATAGTATGTGTCACATTTAGAAAAATACTTCCTGGCATGTTTTCCATTCTTGGAAATACAATTTACTAGGGGGTCTTCCTATGCCATATTTTCCTCACGAAAGAGAAGACACAATGCCATCTGGGAAGATAATTCATGATATCGTAAAAAAGTCAGAAAGTAACATATGATTAAATCACATGGCTAGTCTAGAAAGTAGAGGGGCCACTTTGTTTTTAAGAGAAAAGATAAAGACTGTAACAACATATCTGGATACATTAGATCTATAGGAAAAGAAAGAGAAGTTGGGAAAGGTTCCTCTAATGGCTACTCCGTTCTGTGTGAAGTATGGGACAAAAATCCTGGGTAAACAGTTGAAGGTGAGTATGGGGTAGAGAATTTGAGAGGGATAAAGGGTTGGAATTGCTTCCCCAAAGAATACAAGCATAAGCTGAACGGAGACAATGCTGGGTCCAACTGAACACAGGGTTCAACTGAAGACTTCATTTTGTAGCTGAAACTGGTTAGAAAAAAAAAAGTCCCAAGTATTTGGGGGATTTTTGTGTAATATTGTAGTATTATTGTATTTTACTTTCCTTTATTCTTTCTATTTTATTTAATCTTATTCCTATTTATTTTATTTTACTTTATATTATTTTGATTTAATTGGTAGAAGCAAAGCTGGGGGTTTTGTGGGCCTGAGCTAAGAAATGACTGTGTCTGTCCAGAACTGGATTCCCTGGATGGGGGCAGAGAAGGCAGAAGATGGAGAGGCAGCTGATGGTGGGGGTGAAGCCACTTACTTAGCAGGCAGGAGGAAAAAGCTGACCAGCAGTGTGGGCTGATACAGGAAGAACATATATTTCCACTGTGAAAAACATATGGCGGCAGAAAGGAGGATGAGAAAAATGGAAGGAAAGGTGGTGTTGCTAAGAAAGAGGGATTTTTGCATCTGAGAAGTTGGACCTGGCGCAGTTCCAGATGATTGATCCAAGGAGTGGGGTGCGGAGAATGGAGTGCTCTATGTATCCAGGGGACAGGATAAAGTAACAAAGAGGTGAAGGTGTCGACAAAGACAAACCTTGTGGATTTCCTGGTCTTAATAGTCCCTGGCTGTGTTTTTGTGATAGCTCTCATTTCAAAATAGGCCACTTCCTGTTCTTACTTTCCTTGGACTTCTCTCCATCCCTTTTCTGGCATCTTGTATCTTTTCAAGGTCATGTTAATAATTCACTTCCCAATCAGGAGCAGCATGGGGACATAAATCAATCTAATTCATGCATGTTTCTTTCTTTTTCAAAGACTTGTCCAAATGAATCATTACAATATATTTTAGTTACACAAATTAAATACTGACTTTTAAACACACAGTGCTTGTACTTTTTAACCTTCAAAGAACTTTGCAGATATTAAGGTCATTAATCTTTTTAACACTCCTAGAGTCTTTGAGTAGAACATGTTTAAAAGATTAGCATGGAGGATGAGGAATTATTTGGCCACAGATGCAATTTTTAGCTAGCACTTGGCCTTTGGGGTAGTATTGCTTTGGCCACTTCTGAAAGTTAGAAAAATTGTTTCTGTTCCTCTGTCAACGGGAAGCTATTATGACACCTCCTCAGTGTAAACTAATTTAAGACTTTGCAACAATAAAAGTTGTGAATAATGGTTAATAATCAGATTAGAATTTAAAAGGGCAAGAATAATAGATGATCATTTTCTTTGAAACTCACAAACCAACTAAAGCCATTCTGAGTCACTGAGCTGCCTTCCGGCCTCTGCTTCTCATTTCCGTCTATCCCTCTCATTTCTCCCTTTTAGATTTCACTCTGTGTATCTCATTGTATGTAGGAGACCTTTACTTTCCTCAATATCTCTTCCTTCGTGCCACTCTCTTTAGAGAATCAGCTCTTCCTTCCTTGACTTTCTTCCCTTTCTCGCTTCAGTGATTCCTTTTTACGCTACCATTTGCTTCTAAGACATCTATACCTCCTTGTCCTGTTTTCTGAACACATGGAGACACTGCATGTTCTGACCCAGGCCCTGGAATCAACCCCTGTATCCTCACTTTTGCTTTTTATCACTCTCATAACAAACGCAAGTATTATTATTAGTTAACACTTATTGAGCACATTCTTTGTGCCAGGCAAGAAGGTTACTTTCCGTTGTGAAAATGCCATCAACAAGGCAACATCCCAGGCAAAAGATAAGGATCTGAATCTTAAAATGAAGGGAAAAATGGGTTGTCAGTTTTGGCTTGGAATACAATTCCTTGCCAACAGCATTTGTTCAGTATTGATAAAGGGAAGCTTCAGGTCCCATTGTAAGACGGAGAAGAGATAAAATGGAGACATTGATTGAACCCATAATGTGGAACTATGCAGAAGGTATCGACCCATCCTTGCTCTCAAACAATGGAAACAGACTAAGACAATTTTCTTTCTGCGTGGTTAATCACTCAGGTGATTGAGTCACAAACAGGATTTAATCTCTGATTGCTGCACAAAAATGTCTACAGAGACTGCTGAAAGACATCTTTTCTTGTATACTCTAGATTGCAGAGGTAGTTCTAACTATGATTTGTGAGTTGTGTAGCAATATGAAAAGTAAAATTTAGAGGATAATATAAGGCAGCTCGCTGTGGGCGTAGCAGGAAGCATCTCCTAAGGAAGAATCAAGATCCCACAGCTATTAAGAGAGAAAAGAAGAAAGGAAAACATCAAAGAAGTAAGAGCTGGGTCTCTAAGGAGAGTGGCACCAGGGAAGAGATCTTGAGAAAAGTAAAGGTCTCCTACATACAGAGAAATCCAAAAAAGAAGAAACGAGAAAGCTGAACGTTAGAAGCAGAGGAGAGTAAATAGAGTCCAAAGGTCTCAGTAAAACACGTTGCGTATATGCAAATCCCAGGTGGAACAGGTGTCATTTGCTACTAAGCTTTAATGATTAAATGCCTGAGAGATGAAGAGATGCCTTCATTCTTTGCTGAGATGGGGAAGAAACATTCGCTGCTGGAATGGATTTGTGGATGGGGCATAATGTGACTCTTAGACACTTCAGAAACTATGGTACAACTGTATATGGCCCTGTGCTGATTAAAATAAAATAATCTCTGTCTTGTCTGATTGGGGGAACAGTACAGGTGGAGAGGAAATACCCTTCTATTTTTAAAAAATAATTTATCCTAAGTCTTAAGGGGTCAGAAACTTTAACTCTAGTCTCTTGAGGGGTTCTCCTATCTCCTTGGAATTTATGCCGTAGTTGTAAAAATTTGCCCAGTGCTGAGTTAGAATGTGGCACCTGGTCATTGAGTCTCTTAGCAACACAGGCTAGCAATAAGACACCATTTTGTGACTCTTTGCCTGCTAGGCTGTGGTGGTCCCCATCTCCCAGCTGCATGTAGAGCCACTTCTCAGGGACCTTGTCACTTCCTGTTTGCTTGCACCGAAAGCAAGCCGCCCACCACCCCCTCCACCTTCTCACTTCCTGAAACCCTGGGGAAATCTTCCTGGTGCAGTTTTTAGCTCTCCCCCTCTTGCTTTTTACAAATATCTCATGAACAGTGTGTTTTCTTCTTTCTCTAGAGCTGGTGAGCTCAGGATCCCTAGGCCCAAGAAACTTAGAATAAGTTCTGCTTTAAAAAAAATTTTTTTTTTCTTGTTAGGTTACTTCGAAGGGGCAAGAGGCAAGAAATGCCTGCTGGAATAGAAGGGAGAAAAAGAAACACAGGTTGAGTCTCAAAAATATTATCCGGTCATAGTTTTGTCAGAGTTCTCAGAATTCAAAAGATTTAGCCAGCTTTCTGAGGCTGTAGCCCCCGTCTAAGAGAGAGATATGCCGTGTAGATGAGAGAGGACCCAGTGTAGCTCTTAAAAATTCCAACTTATGGGACCAGAGCAGGCAACCACTAGGCTGCTCACCATTTCACTCACTGGTCAATTTCTTGGTTTTATTACTCTTGGGACTTCTTGTTAGAGGGGCAGACATTTGATATCCAGGTCATTAATGGGACTGCTGACACAAAGAGATGTTTAAGAAATCTTACTTGATGTTAATTGTTAATTCTTTTGTTTTTCTGACATTTGTTTTTTTTTAAAGCTGTTATTTTATTTTATTCTTGGCTGCTGGGTTCCCATTTTATTGAATAGAATGAAAAAGAACAGAAAATTAAAGTTAAAAATATGTGAAATGGAAATTCTAAGTTTGGAAATATTTGTGTCTACACTAAAGTAAGAAGTAGGGGACAGTGACAAATGACACAGAGAGAGTTCCTGTCCTGGGAGGGACTGAGTTTTGGAAAGAAAACTTCGAGTGGTATCTTAAGCAGAGACCTGCAGCTTAATAAAAAAAAAGTCCACAGACATTGAAAGGATGCAAAGCCTAGTGGAATTTCTTTTGTGAGTTGTTTTTCCTAGAGAAAACAGAAACTGTGGGGCAGAGTCAGAAGACAGAATATAAGAGCAAGAGTGATTATGTCAGGCAGCTTGTTTTAGAGAGGAATCAAAGCCAGATGCTCTTTCTTCCTGTGGCGGGTTTGGCTCCCGAGAATTTTGGCTTCTCTTTCTAGCTTCCTCCTCTTCCTTTTTCCCTGTCTATTCAGGATGAATAGTGCAGTCAAGAGGAACAAGACAGAAATGAAGTTTTTCAGATCTTGTGTGGGTATAAACCCTCTTCAAAAGTTGTGATTTAAACTATTCAATTTTAAATAATCACAAGAGTCCATCGACAGCGGAAAAAAATAGATGGCTTAAAAGCATGGCAGTAACAAGCTGGGAGTTGTGGGGAGAATCATTGTTTAAAATGATTTATTAGCAAGAGGAAAACCCTATAGGACACTAGATATAATCTACCACAGGAGAAATGTGGCGTGAAGACTGATATTTTACAACTCCTTCAGGTTATCAGTATTTTAAAACAAATGATACAATCAAAAGGTATGTTTTTAGATCGCCCTGTGCAGTCTTTTCCAGAGACCCCCGAGAATGATACTTCGCCATATCCTCTGCTCTGAAAGGGAAAGCTGTGTGGGTGGCCGGGAGAAGGTTATTTGGTGGTATTCTATTCCAGGATTCCTACCAGAGTGAATCACTTATAACTGGCTGGCATAATTATTCCACCGTTTCAGTGATTATTATGCTGTGTTAAACACAGAATATTGTAATTGCTGTTAGAGTGACTGCTAAATGAGCCATACAATTTTAAAACATCTTAGCCATTTGCAGAAGAGGTGCAAATGAGAGCTATTATATGTCGAAGACTCAAGGGGAACTGATTACCAGAATTGAGAAAGTGGAGAATGGATTAATGATTGTATTCCTTCATGTTGCGTGACCATCAGGATGCCTTCCTTTTTTGATTTCACCTGATATTAATATTCCACTGGAGTTCATACTTCACTGGGTGTTTTAGAAAAGACACTGAAGGTGATTTATTGATATTTTTACCCACAGGTGTAGCAAGAAGACACATTCTTCTTTAGAGATCTGAATTTCCAAAGTGAAGCCTTCAGAAAGCTCATCATTCTATCACAGTCTCTCTTTTGCTGTGTCCATCCCAGATCTGTACATACTCTTGCATTTCTGCTTCTGGAATTTTTCTCTAACAGAGTTGCCACATGGGAACAGAAGCTGGCATGCTCTAGCATGTGTACCAGGGAGACCACCAAAACCATTTGTCTTCAGCACACAGGCTGGCCACCATCTTGCAGTCTTCCTGTGGGCTTCAGAAACCTCAACTGAACAGAGACTTAGGCACAGACCTACTTCTTTTAGTACCTTGGAGTATCCTCAAGAGAGGATGCTGACTCCCAGTCCCAAACTTACACATTTCAAGATGGTGCTCGGTAACATCTTTTCTGTGCAGTGGACGGAATGTTGAAAAATTTGATAAAACTTTATATACACGAAGTCCCTCTGCACTAGGTAAGAAGAAGAGAGTTGAGTAGCAGCAACAAAATGGTATGGCGATTCCCTTTTGCCATATTCATGTTGTATTCATCTGTTTCCCATTTTTCTTTCTTAAAAACAAATATGAGCAACGCATAACCTAATGCCTTGCTGGAAGAGAGTTCCAGTCCTGGAAACTTGTTTCATTCTATAAAATAGCAAGATTGATTCCTCAAAGTAGTGAAAATAATATAAGTTACTTTGCAGCATTCTCTTAGGGCTTATTTTTTCAATATGGTCTTTTTCTCCTTCTCGTGGTTCTAGGTGTCATAAAGTCTGTGTGGCAGAAGTAAGAATCTTCATAGACATTCTTTATTTTACCAGGGACTTTAGACTTGAGTTTAAAATTAGAACCTTCCAAAATTTTATTACTTAGTGTACAAAGGTACCTCTGAAGGACTTTGAGTGGTAAATGCTTTGAGACTGGCATTTTCTGGGTGACAGCGTTGCCCAATGACTTTGTGAGAATTTGATGGGTATTAGTGGTATGACTGAACTGTTGTTGTTTTAAACCAGGGAGATGCTATGTGCTCTAGTTAAGATTGTCAGAACAAATGTGATGGGTAATTGGGAGGTAGGTGTGGTTGGTCAAAGGGCTTAAGACAGAAATAGTGTTATTATGAACAAGTCAGGGGTTAGCAGTGTTTTGATTCATAAATCTTGAAATAGGAAGGTTAGTAGCATAGTGTATCTTTAGTCTTGGAAAATTAATGAAAGTGTATGGGAATTGGAAGAACTTTAGAATTTACATTATTGAATTATAAGAGACATGAACAGTTTCTATGATACTGTGATCAGACAAACAAGTCGTCCAACCTATGTCTGAATGTCGTTAGTGATGGAAAATACATCTCTATGCATGGTCAATTAATTCTGAACATTAAACATTTTTCCTTATAATAGTCAAAATTTGATTCTCTAACCTATGTGGATTCTAGCTCCATTTCTTGGCCCCTTGCAGAACAAATCTATGTACAATACCACCACTCTTTCCAGATTGCTTTATATATCTGAGGTTTACTTGTACACAAAACATCTCCAGATTTCTATGACAGGGGTATATGATTCTGTTTTTTTCTAGTTTTCTTGTATCTGAGTATGACTTGTCCATGGAGAACAGAGTGGCACTTCCACTGTCTACATGCTAGATTTTGAATTTTATTAATAGAACCTAAGATCAAGGAAAGCTGTGGATGGGTTTTATGTAGAGTAATGCTATCAAAGACTTTTATTTTAAATAATCAGTCTAGTTGCCTTATGGGGATGGATTTAAAGAGGACAGTTCAAAGATCAAGAACACGAGGCATGCTTTTGCAGTAAGATGACTTGAATCAGAGCAGCAGCAATGGGCATGGAGAAAAAATGACTAGATTTTAGAAACAGTAGAGGATTGAACGTGGCTGGTGATGAAAGAGGAATCAGAATGATGCCACGGTTTCCAGCTTGAATATTTGCGAGTGAAAAAAATTGTGCCGTAAGCTAAGAAAGAAAGTTCTCGAGAAAGAGCCAGTTGTAAGGAAAAGATAAAATCTTTCAAACTGTTATTCCACTTAGGCTATTTCCTCCATCTGGTCTACAAGAGTGTAGTGGGAAAGCTTATGTCAAGACCTGTTATTCACAGATACACTATGTGGCCACGTTCCCTGATCCACTAGTCTAGTGATACCACTGGAAAAAGAAAATGAGTTTTATTTGACATAAATGGGTATTGACTGGGCTCTGCATCCCTCTTCTGAACATTGTTTGATCAATATTAATTAATCAACTGTTATGAAGCACTTGCAGCTGAAAATGTTTTACTGTTATTATCTAGTGAAAAAGGTTGGATTATAGAATGAGGATTTTACAAATGTGTGTTTCTTTTTTTTTCCAGTTTTATATTTTTTCTAATATATATTCCTTTATTATTACTTTAGAAGTTTTAAAAATTGACCCATAATAGTTATTTATAGAGTACACAGTGAAGTTGCCATAAACAGAATGTACAATGATCAGATCAGGGAAATTAGCATATCCATTGCCTCAAACATTTATCATTTCTTTGGATTGGGAACGTTCAATATTCTCCCTCTAGCTATTAAAACTGTGTATTATTGTTTACTATAGTCATCTTACAGTGCTATTGGACATTAAAATTTATTTCTCCTGTTCAGCTGCAGTTTTATATCTTTTAACAAATCTCTCCGTATCCCACCTATTCCTGTGCACTTCTAAAAGTCTACTCTCCTTTGTTTGAACTTTTAAGCTTTCACATATGAGAGAATATGCAATGTGTAACTTTCTTTTTCTGGCTTATTTCACTTAACAGAATGTCCTTCAGTTCCATTCATGTTTCTAAGAGTGGCAGAATTTCACTCTCTCTCCTTTTTTTTAATGACCGAATTATATTCTATTCAGTGAACTATGTACCACATTTTCCTTATTCATTCATTCGTTAATGGACACTTAGGTTGAGCCCATATCTTGCTTATTGTGAACAGTGCTGCATTTATTGAGATGGTTATATAACTTTTGTCCTCTGTCATGTTGATGTGATGGGTCTCATTTATTGATTTGTGTGTGCCAAAAGATCTTTGCATTCCTAGGTTAAATCCCACTTGATCATAGTGTATTATCCTTTTCATGTATGGTTGGATTCAGTTTGCTAGTGTTTTGTTAAGGATTTCTGTGTTGGCCTGTTGTTTTTTGTTGCGTCTTTGTCTGGTTTTGGTATCAGGATGACTCTGGCCTCATAGAATGAGTTAGGAAGAATTTTCTTCACTTCAGCTTTTTGTAATAGTATGAGAATAATTAGTATTAATCCTTGTTTAAATGTCTGACAGAATTCAGTAGTGAAACCATCTGGTCCTGGAGTTGTCTTTGTTGGAAGACTTTTTATTACTGATTCAATCTCATTACTTGTTATTAGGTCTTAGTAGGTTGTATGTGTCTAGAAGTTTATTCATTTCCTTTAGTTTTTTTAATGCATTGATGTATATTTTGTCATAGTAGTTTCTAGTGATCTTTTGTATTTCTGTGGTATTTGTTGTGACATCTTTTTTTGTTACTGATTTTACTTATCAGAGTCTATCAGAGTCTTGTTTCTATTTTTTTAGTCTAGCTAAAGGTTTGTTGATTTTGTTTATATATTTTTTAAAAAATCAACTTTTTGTTCCATTAATCATTTGTATTGTTTTCTTAGTCTCAATTTCATTTATTTATGCTCTGATCTTTAATATTTATTTTCTCTAACTTGGGGTTTTGCTTGTTCTTGATTTTCTAGTTCCTTGTGATACATTCTTAGGTTGTTTATTTGAAACCTTTCTAGTCTATTGATGTAGAGCTTTGCTGCTATAAACTTGCCTCTTAATACTGTTTTTACTGTGTCCCATAGGTATTGGTATATTTTTACTCTATTTTCATTTGTTTCAAGGAATTTTAGAATTTCTTTTTTAATTTTCTTTTTTTGAGTTAGACTCTCACTCTGTCACCCAGGCTGGAATGCAGTGGCACACTCACAGCCACCTCAGTGTCAACCTGCTGAACTCTGGTGATCCTTCCACCTCAGCCTTCCAAGTAGTCAGAACTATAAGCGCACGCTACCACGTCCGGCTAATTTTTGATGTGTTGTAGAGACGAGGTCTTCCAAGTTTCCCAGGCTGATCTCGAACCCATGGGCTCAGACAATTTACCCGCCCTCCCAAAGTGCTGGGATGACAGGCTGAGCCACTGAGCCCGGCCAGAATTTTATTTTTAATTTCTTCCTTCATGTTCATTCAGGAGCATGCTTCTTGATTTTCATTTATTTTTATAGTTTCAAATGCTTCTTTTGGTATTGATTTTTAGTTTTAATCCATTATGCTAGGTAAGATACTTGGTATGATTTCAGTTTTTTAAAAAGTTTTTGAGACTTGTTTTGTATCCCAACCTACGGTCAATCCTGAATAGTGTTCCATGTGCTGATGAAAAGAATGTGTATTCTTCAGCTATTGAGTAAAATGCTATGTTAATGTCTACTAGGTCCATTTGGTCTAATGTGCAGTTTAAATCCAATGTTGCTTTGTTGATTTTCTATCTAGATGATCTGTCCAATTCTGAGAGTGGGTGTTGAAGTTCTCAACTGTTATTGAATTGAGGGTCTATCACTCCCTTTACATCTCATAATATTTGCTTCATATCTGGGTGCTCTGATGTTGGGTGCATATGTATTTGGAATTGTTATAGCCTCTTACTGAATTCATCCTTTTATTATTATATAATGCCCTTCTTTGTCTTTTTTTTTTTTTTTGCAGTTTTGACTTAAAGTCTGTTTTGTATGATATAAATATAGTTACTCTTACTTGCTTTTGATTTTCATCTGTTTGGGATATCTCTTTCCACCTCTTTACTTTCAGCCTATGTATGTTTTTATTGGTGAAATGACTTTCTCATAGGCAGCATATATGGGGATCTCTTTTTTTTTTCAGTTTTAAATTCAGTCAGTCTGTATCTTTTAAGTGGGAAGTTTAATCCATTTATATTCAGAGTCATTATTGACAGACAAACACTTACTCCTGTCATTTTATTTATTATTTTCAGGTTGTTTTTATACACCTTGCATTTTACTTTCTCTCTTCTTGTTTATTTTTGTGATTAGGGGTTTTTCTGTAGAGATAAGGTTTGATATCTTTCTCTTTTTTTCTTGTTTATCAGCGCAACCAGTGTTTTTGATAGACTGCATGTTATCATGATGGTTGTTGTCATCTTTTCACTTCCAGATGTAAGACTCCCTTAAGCATTTCTTGTAAGAACAGTCTAGCGGTAATGAATTCCCTTAGTTTTTGCTTGTCTGTGAAATTTTTATTTCTCCCTTCTTCCTGAAAAGTGGCTTTACTGGGTTGAATATTTTTGAATGGCAGTTTTTAATTTTAGTACTTTGAATATATCATCTTATTCTCTCCTAACCTGTAAGGTTTCTGCTGAGAAATCTGCTGTTAGTCTAATAGAGATTCCCTTGTATGCTACTTGACACTTTTCTCTTACTGTTTTTAGAATTTTATTTGTCTTTGACTTTGACAATTGACTATAATATGCCTCAGAGAGTATCTGTTTGAGTTGAATTTATTTGGAGTTCTTTGAGCTTCCTGAATCTAGATGTTCATTTCTCTCCCAAGACTTTGGAACTTTTTAGCTATTATTTTATTAAATATGTTTTCTAAATCCTTTACTTATTCTTCTCATTCTGGGATGCCTATGATGTGAACATTTGTTCACTTAGTGGTGTTCTGTAAATCCTGTAGGCTTTTTTCATTCTATATTTTTATTATTACTCTGCCTATGTTATTTCAAATGACCTGTCTTCAAGTTCAAAGATTCCTTTGCTTGGTCTAGTCTGTTGTTGAAGCTCTCAATTGTGTTCTTTATTTTATGCATTGACTTCTTCAACTATAGAATTTCTGTTTGGTTATTTTCAATGATACTCTTGGTTGAATTTCCCATTTAAATTATAACTTCCTGATTTCACTGAATTATCTATCTGCATTCTCTTGTATCTCACGGAGTTTCCTTAAATTTTTTATTTTGAATTCTTTTTCTGGCACTTAATATATGAGGAGGGATGCCAAAAAAATGGAATTATCTTTTGGAGAGCAGGTCCCTTGTAGTACAGACTTCACCTGCTAAGTACGTGTTCTAGAAACCTCCAGCTAGCATTGTTGTGAAAG
>CAUYQG010193375.1:0-12813 GCA_963574415.1 Tarsius wallacei
TGAAGTAGCCAGAACTACAGTTGCGTGCTACCACACCCAGTTAATTTTTTTAATTTGTTGTAAAGACAAGGTCTTGCCAAATTGCCTGGACTGGTCTCAAATCCGCGGACTCAGGCAAGCCACTCATGTCGGCCTCCCAAAGTGCTGGGTTTACAGGCTGAGCCACCCAGCCCGGCCTATTTATTTGTTTTCTACTCAAAGTACCCACGTGTATAATACTGCTTTTCACTTTATGTAGGATGAACTTCATTTACTGAGAATCCTAGACCTGCATATTCTTCCTGTGAAGCTGGTCCACCGTGTTCCAACTACTCTATCTCTTGTGAGTCTAATAAGATAAAACACTTGCACAGCAAGTTAAGTTAAGCAACTTCATTACTCATGGGAGACAACAGAAGAATATGATTCACGGAAGCTGACCCTCAAGGTTCAGAAAAGTTTCCCAGGGTGGATGTAGTCTTGTCTGCAAACACTCCACATCTCACTGCAGCTGAGGGACCCCAAAAGAACTCTACCCTGGAATTTCTATTCCTGGGCAATGGGACTCAGTGGGCTAAAGCATTATAGGACATTTTGTTTTGGAAGCTACAGGAATGGAGTCCAGGCTACTGCAGTCAGGTCCTCCTTGCCTCAAAATGCTGCACTCCCAACACATTCTACAGTGATTCTAGAGAACTCCAAACAAGGAAGGGAAGAAGAACTTGCTCACCAAGGCCACCACCCAGAGACTTGCCCCAGCCGTCCTTATCTACTTGAAGTGGTATCCTTAATGTCTAAAACAGAGCCCCGTAGAGTATAACGGCTCTTGACATTTATAAGACACTTTCTGGAAGTAAAATAGGTTTCTCAAAACTTGTCAAAAGCCAGTATAAAGACCTTCCATGCCTGCCTTAGTGCACTAATGTTTGGGCTCAAAAATCCCTAATTTTAGAACTGCCATGTGACCACACCAGGAAAAGGAGGCTTTTAACTCATCATTCACCGTTCTTGTTATGCAAATAACATAAAAAGAATCAATAGCAAAATGTAAAGGAAACCAACATTGACTATTTCCTCTGATGTCTGCCTGAGTACTTGATAGGACTTAGAATTGAATTATGGCTTTCCCTCTTTTTTGTCAGGGTTTCACTCTGTTGCCCAAGCTGGAGTGCAATGACACAATCACTGCTCATCACATCTTCACCCTCCCGGGCTCAGGTGATCCTTCTCCCTCATCCCCCCAACTTGCTGGAACTATAGGCACGTGCCACCACATCTGGCTGTTTTGTTTTATTTTGTTTTGTTTTCATAGAGACAAGGTCTCATTAGGTTGCCTATGCCAGACTCAAATTCCTGGGCTCAAGCAATCTACCTGCCTTGGCTTCCCAAAGTGCTGCCATTAAAGACTGAGTCTCAATCCACCTGCCTTGTTTATTTTAGAAATTCCTCACAGATTCAAGAGTGTTTCTTATGTTTTACTTTATTAAACGTATCAACCATGTAGGAAATTCCTTCATGTGGTCATTAGTCATTTATGTTTTCTTTGTCTGATTTTTTAAATAATATAGTCTGTTTTGAAAATTTTTTCAGGATGATGAAAGGTTATTTGATCCAACCACTGTCCTGAAAATGTGATTTCTAGGAAGCCTAAGCAGCCCATGGGTAACACAGAGGAAAAAAGCACTAGAGTCTGATATTTCCTCTCCCTTTTGTGATCTTTACTCAATTAACTTGTTCACAAATATGTACTAAATAACTACTACATTCACAGAACTTTGACTGTTTCTATAAGATACTGGAAAATTTTATTCATTTATTTTATGCTTTCAACTTGAAGCACATGATGACAAGGGAATCACTCTGAAATTGCATAATTTCAACTGAACATGAAGATAAGCCTGAATATCTATATCATTTTCCCAAGAAGAAAATAATAGCTTTTAAATACATTTAGTAAAGAAACCACTGGCAGGATGAGCACTGTGTTTGTCTTAGAAAATTAACTTTTCTCTTATCTACGTTTGTGCCCCCAATACTGCTAGTCTGTCCCTTCATCTGTGGTTTAAAAGTGCAGAAAAGATGAAGATAATAGTACCCTTGTATTTGTTCAGCAGGGGTGCTGTAAGCTCCATCTAGCTGACCATCTTCCTGAAAACAGGGAAAAAATGACAGCCCAGTCCTGCTCTCCTGGCCAAGGCTGTTGTTTCTTAACTACATTCCTTTGTGCAATTCCTTCAGTTGTCACAGCAATGTCTTACTTTAGTGTCAGCCAGGTCAGCTGAATGGGGATCTACATGTGTCTGTTTTTAAGATATACTTAGTTCTCATACTGTCAAAAACATCTAGTTAAGTTGCCTAAATAGCAACTTAACTTTCAAGCATGTGAATCAGTTGCCATGGTAACAGATGTTCAAGATAGGGACCTGCACTTTTATATTAAACTGTTTTCTTTCATTTCCCACAAGCTTCACATTTATATGCGCTGGTCCCTCGGAGGTAAAGGCACAAGTAAGATTCAATCTTCATACCCCTTTGTATTATACTTTCTTAAGTTAAAAACTACACATTGTACTAAAAAATGTGGCCATAGCATAATGTTATTCTGTGTAAGACCTGAAAATATTGAAATAACAGCCATCGTAATAGACAGGGAGAGAAGAAATAAAGTAATAGGCTCTGTTGCCTGTTCTCCAACTGCACTTCAGATAAAATTAAAACTTCACAACTTCATTGACTGGTCATTTTGAAACAAAGAACAAAAGCTTAATCACATATCTAGACAGGGCAATTAAAGTCAAGACCACAGAAATCTAATTCTCCAAGCACATTCATGCATAATAACCACTTTTGGAAATGTAGTCTATACTGAAAAGACACTGTGTCTGTATAGAATCTGTGCTTTTTAATTATGAGACATTTCACATAAAGAAGACATCGGAGGCAGGGACGAATCCAGCAAACCACAGGAGGAGGATTTTTTTCTCTCCAAAGCCTCTAAAACTGGAAGGTTTATACCTTATTTTGTAAGAAAAAAATAGTACTTTTCCAAGAATTCACTACAAAACTGTTCTCTGAAAATCAAGTGGTGAAAGAGAAGAAATATATGATAAGTTACGGACTAGGCAAGACCCGTTTAAATGCCAGCTCTTTCCCTCACCAGAAGTGTGACATTGGGCTCCTCACTTACCCTCTGTGAACCTAATCATCTCTTTGGGATAAAAACATCTATCTGAAATGGATTTCACTTAATTTTTCAAAGAAATCACAAGGGAAACCATCCAGTTCAGCAAGGTCTTCGTAAATGTTGTTTACTTTTGTTCTCTCATCTCCATCAAGAATTCCTGTGTTTACAAGCAAGAAGCTCTTTTTCTTAAGCAAGAAGCTCTTTTTCTTCTGCAACTTGTCTAGTTTCTTGGGTGGAGCAGAAGGTCCTGTGTAACCACACGTTTCCTAGAACGCTATAAATTGCTCAAGGGCAAACGCTCATGGTCTATAATGGAATCTCACCCAGCCAGGGAATTAGACCAGATGACCACATTATCTTTCACATTCTAAAAATATTGGTCCCTTTTTACACTTACGAAGAGAAAGATTAGAATGACAGAAAGAATTCTGGATTAGTTCAGATCCTCCGAGAAGCACACACCAAGATGGGTTAAATGTACAAAAATAATTATAAGAAGAAAAATCTGTGGGGAAAATGATGAAAACCAAATATGTCCCCAAGGGAAGGAGAGAGAAAAAGAAAGAAGAAAGATTATATGGGAAATTCTAGACTGCCATGCAGTCTAAGAAAAGTCCATCCAAAATCAGGCAAGGACACAACAAAGAAGAAAACTATAGGCCAATATTCCAAATGAACGTAGTTGCAAAAATTCTCAACAAAATACCAACAGCACCTCAAAAACATAATCTATCATTATTAAATGGATTTTATCCATGTAATCATCTCAATAGATTCAGAACAGGTATTTGATAAAATACGACATCCCTTTATGATAAAAACTGTTAACAAACCAGGCAATGAAGGAACATGCCTCAAAATAAGAAGAGCCATACACGACAAACTCACAGCCAACATCACACTTTACAGGAAAAGTATGAAAGCATTTCCCCTAAGAACTAGAGCAAGACAAAGGATGTCCATTCTCACCACTCCTATTCTACATAGTATTGAAAGTCCTAGCCAGAGCAACCAAGCAAGAGAAGGAAATAAAAGCCATCCAAATTGTCAAGAAGGAAGACAGACTATATATTTGCTATGGCATGAGTATACCTAGAAAACCCTAAAGACTCCTCTAGGAGACTCCTAGACCTGAAAAATGACTTCAGTAAATTTTCAGGATACAAAATCATGTATAAGTAGCATTTCTAAACACCAATAATGCTCAAGCTGAGAACCAAATGAATAGCTCAATCCCATTTATAATAGCCACAAAAATAAAGTAAAATACCTAGGAATACATTTAACCAAAAAGAAGATAGATCTATACAAGAACTATCAAACACTGATGAAAGAAATCACAGAGAACACAAACAAATGGAAGAATCCTATACTCATGAATTAGAAGAATCAATATTGTTAAAATAACCATACAGCCCAAAGTAATCTACAGATTCAATCAGTATCAAAATACCAACATCATTTTTCACAGAATTAGAAAAAACAAAACTAAAGTTTGTATGGACCAGAAAAAAAGCCCAGAGAGCCAAAGCAGGGGGGGTTGGCAAGGGTTCCAAAACTGCTTATCATGTACACTGTTCACTATTTGGGGAATAGGAACACCCAAAGCCCAATCCCTACTAGTATGCAATATGCTCGTGTAACAAATATGCAGTTACACCCCCTGAATATAATATTTTTTTAATTTACATTTTAAAAAGCCCATCTAGAACTTTTGGAGATCCTTAAGCTAAAATCTGCCAGCAGAGGTGTCCTGTGTCCCCCAGGAAGGGCTAGCTAGCCTCAGTCTCCCTGCCATACTCTATCACTGGCTCACTGGCTAGGAGCAGCCCTCAGAAAGCATGGCCTCCCTACAGATCTAAGAAGTGCATTCTCGTGGCTGCCATTGCTTTCTGACTGGGTGTCATATTTTCTCCAGTTGTAGACATAACTCTCCTTTAAAACTTAGATCTTCCAGAAAGGAGTACTTAGATATATAAGGTCAATCTGTAGGTTGATGAGATCCTTAGATGAAGCAAGCTATGTAGACAGAGTTTATATTGGCACTGGCTTTACTCTGCTAGAGCCCTGGCCACAGCTGGGAAACACTCAAGCCTGAATTGTCACCCACTTCTGAAGGATTCCTTCCCCCCTGCTCTTCCCCATACCTCTACTGCAAGAAACCTGCCACCTCAGCTACTTTGAAGGTCACCCTATACGCTGAGCCTCCACCCAGATTGTACCCGCTTATAACCATCCCCATTTGCCTGAAAAGATCAGTCCAAAGTGGCTTAACTCCAAGGGCACAGGACTCAGAGTACTACTTAGGCCTTGCTGTTTGGATAGACAAATCCCCCAAATTTATACATTTATACTTGCGGAATCAGATCACAGGTAACAGAGTGTGGAAGAAAGAAAACTGATACTGAAGTCTAGAAGCTTGAACTGTTGACTCAGTTATTGGCTGTGTGGCCTTGAATAAGTCACCTAACTTCTTCACACAATTAAAATGTAATTTTGTGCATATAAAAATCCACACGGGTATATATCAGACCACCTTCAACACAACGAGTTAGAGGCTATTGCTTGGCCAACCCCTAGGAACTGGGGGACCGTCGTTTCCAGCCAATGGACAGAAAAAGAGAGAGTATAAGGATTTCTGGAGGAGGTAATTATGGGCCAGGGCCGCACATGATGTCCATCACTTCCATGCACATTTGTTAACAAGAGCAAATTTCATGGCCACATCAAACTGCAGGAGAAATGTAACCACAATGTGAGCTCAGGAGCAAAAGTAAGCAGATCTGGTTAGCACCTATGTACTGTGGAGGGTCTCTGCTGAGAAGGGTCCCATGATAAGCCTGAGGCTGGGGTCTTGGACTCACTCTGCATTTTTGTCTTTTGTGCCATGGGTGCTGCCAGTTTGCTTTTCAAAGTTTCTGGAATTGGCTTCAGAACCTGACCACAAGACTGGGTGCTGCTTGAAGACTCAGGTTTGGTCACTTAGTAAACATTTCGGGGTGGAAAACTTCCATAAGAACATGTTTTAAGTTATAAATAACCTATTTATAAACAGACTTAGTAAGAAAACCCATCTGTAAGTTGGGAACTAAATATATATGTGTGAGCACAACTGCATATGTTACATCTCACACATCTTGGGACAATGTGAATTGGCTGTTGTACAAGGTCATTGGTGATTGGCTTCCATGCCCTAACAAGCTTCAATTCTTCATCATCAAGAGGGGTGGGTCAGAGGCATGTTGGGAAGTGACTGTCCATAATCATCTGGGATTTTCTCTGTGCAGCCCACTGTTCTAGATTTGTTGTAGATCAACACAACACCGTTATTTTCTACTTCCGTGGGTTTTGTGACCCTATAGATTGATTTAAAATATTATTTTCCGTTAACCTCCAATGACGCAGAATGAAATTTTATGAGAACAAAATTTTTGGACCCATTTGTTGAATTATAGTGAAACTTTATTCTGTATTCTTACATGCAAATATTTCATTTCAAACATACGCTTAAGAGAATGCAAAAGACTGCTGGCAATCTAACCACTTAGCTCATGCAACAAATTTTTATTTTTTAGCTACATCAGAGCTCCCTCTTACTTTCAAAGATAACAAATAGCTCTTAATAATCCCACTGACAACATAATCCTGCATTGCATTGTCCATTTTAGAGAACAGGCAATATCAGAGACTTAGAAATTAGAATCAAGAAATGTTAAGTCTGCTAAGAAGCTAAATGACACATTTCTGATTACAGAAATATGCATAGACTGCCTTCCTGATGCGCTTTGCATTATGAAAAATATTTCCATAACACTTATAGACATCTGGGCATAAATGAGATTATGTTTGTGGTATCTACATTTATACTCATGGAATCAGATCAGAGGTATCAAAGTGTGATAGAAAGAGCTCTGATAGTGAAATCTAGACACTTGAACTCTTGACTCAGTTCTGCATTTACTAACTGTGTGACTTTGAATAAGTAGCCTAACTTCTCTGAGTCTGGGCTCCTTCCTTTGTAACACTGATATTTGTATTATATGACTTAGTGCACATCCAGTATTCTATGTTATGTATTTAGCCTTATTGGAGTCTCCATTTCTACAACTAGAAAACCTTATAAAATTATCTACTTCTTTTTCATCCTGGTATTATTGTAAGGATCAAAAGAAAAAATATGTAGAAAAGAGCCTTAGAAATTTTAAAATGTTATGCAAATGTAAGATGTTTTAAATAAAAATAATCACATTCATTATATCCAACTCTTTTGCATGTCTATTTAGTCTGGACCCAAGGGTAGACACCGTGGTTTAAGACTCAAGTATGTTAATCCATCTAAAACAATTTAGACAGCTGAGAGTTATTTTCATTTTTGACAAGCTGTAGAAGATAAGGAGTCCAGACAACGAAACATTGTTTAAGATATGTCTCGCCGGGCTCGGTGGCTCAGCCTGTAATTCCAGCACTTTGGGAGGCCGAGGCGAGTGGATTGTCTTGAGCCCGTGGGTTCGAGACCCGCCTGGGCAACTTGGCGGGCCCTCATCTCTACAATAAATCAAAAATTAGCTAGGCGTGATAGCGCGTGCCCGTAGTTCCAGCTACTTGGAAGACTAAGGCGGAAGGATCGCCGGAGCCCAGCAGGTCGAGGCTGTAGTGGCCGGGAGCGGCTACTGCACTCCAGTCTGGGTGACAGAGTGAGACTCCAACTCAAAAAAAAAGATATGTCTCATGATATCACAACACATCATAGGCTGTTGCTATCACCTGTCTTCTTTACCAACCCAAACCAGAATGTGTCCTAAAAGACACACAAAAAACATGTATGCAAAGATTAAATCTATAGGCAAGTGAGGTAAAAGAAAAGCATCACTGTCCTGAAAAGAATGCAGCATTTGCTGGGAGACAGCCAGACCCACAAAGTCCAAGGAATAGAAACAGAAAGGAATAGAAAGTCCAGGCATGTTTGCACATCAGTTAAAGCACTGTAGGTGCACTGGTTAAACAGAATGGAAGAAAGTATAAGGTCATGGCTCCAATTACTCACTAAAGCTAATAGCCTTGCAGCGAATGTCCTAGAAACAATGCATTCACACCTTTGGCTTCTTGCTTCCCTGTTTCTGAGCAAGATCATGGTGATGACCAATAGCTGGGCCGTCAGAGCCACTCCTGGCAGGTTTGAATGTTGGTTGTGTCACTGCCACACCTTTGTGAAATCAGCAAGGTGCTCAACTTATTCCAGCCTCACGTTCCCCAGCATTATGGAAATGGTTCCTCAGTTTCCAACAGTAGAAGGAGACTGATATAAATGGGGCAGCTGTGAAAATCAGATCGAAAACAAGGCATACATGCAAAAGCTTAGCACAGTGCCTGGCACATAGCAAGAACTTAGTATCTGGTAGCTATTGGATTATTGCAGTTGGCTGGGATGATCCAGACTCATTGACAGACTAAGGTTTTCTGTCTCATTATCTGACCCCATCCCCTTCTAATTCTCTAACTGGCCTAATTAAATATTTTATAACTGCTAGTTGCGACCATGTGATCCATCATGGGGTCAGTTTGGTCAGACGCAATGAGCAATTATTTAAATAGGATGGAATGGAGCTACATAGAGGGGAATAGACTAGAACAGAACGCAATATCCAAGTATATCACAGGTAATGGCATTAATATTGTTATGTGCAATTTCTGGGAGGTGGGAGTCTACTGAAATTGGATGAAAACTGTATCTCCTAACATGGGATGCTATCAAAATCATTTCAAAGCCACAGACCCCCACCTTTCCATTGTACCTTGGAATCCACGGTCCATCATAAGCGAAATTGGATCCTCAAACTCTTTTCTAAATATTCCTTTTGTTTTCTTACAGTAACTCAATAGTTCCTGAACTTTAGTGTGCATCAGAGTCTCCAGGAGGGTTTTGCAGTAGGCAGCTGCTAAGACACTCCCCAATGCCCACTCCCAGTATTGACGCCCGGCATGCTGCTTCTCCTTGAGTAGGAGCTGGAAGTGGTACCTCACGTCTAATGAATAAATGCAGAAGTAATTGGGTATCATTTCCAAGATCAGATTACAAAAAGAAATACTGAGGCCTGTGTGTGTGTGTGTGTGTGTGTCTTCCCTCACACTGGGAGAAATAAGCTTCCATGGGTGGGCAGCCCTAGGGAGGGGAAACGTGGTGTGATGAGGAACTGAGACACGCAGGTCAAAACGCTCATGAGCTTGGAAGTGGTTCCTCAGTCCTAGACCAGTACTAAGTCAACTGTGACACCAGTCAGCAACTTGTAGCCCCACGAAAGACCTTGAGCCAGAAGAACCCAGTCAGTGTTTCAGGATTTCTGAACCTCAAAAACTGTAAGATAATGTCTGTTGTTTACAGCTGCCAAATATGGGCATAATTTGTTACAGAGCAATACACAACTATACAGACTTGTTAAACCATGAGTTGCTGGGCCCATCCCCAGAGTTGCTGATTCAGTATCCCTGGGGCGAGGCCAGAGATTTTGAATTTCTGTCAAGTGCCCAAACAAGTTTGAGGAGGTGGATCTGGAAGCATACTTGGAGAATACTGCTCTAACTGAAACCATGCGCTCACTGAGGAGCCCGCTTCCCATGGCTCTCTCAGGTAATGGCTGTTTGGCTTCTTGTTTCTTTCTCTCATTAAGCCCTCTCTCCACTGGGCATCTCCATCCACATCTCCCCGACCTCCCAAGCCAAGAAGGAGATTCCATATCTTATCTGGAAGGAAACTGCCAGATTATCTTTTAAAAGATCCAATCCATTCTTTAGTGATAAAACTCTAATTAATTTGCCAAGCTTATGTCTTGGAACGATTTTGAAATTCAGGAAACTCTTTTTCCTCTCTGGAACCTGACTCAGAATTGAAAGCTGGCTTCCAAAGCCATTGTTTCTGAAATGCTATTTTAAAATTCTAACTCAGTTTCAATGGGTGCAAGACATGGAAAAGCAAGAGTTCTCAAAAATGCAAATCAAATCATGTAATGCTTCAAAATGTTACCCCATGTGTTACATCAATTGCATGTATGGCCCGAGTCAGTCACCTCTGTCTGTATCCATGTCCCTTTGCCTACAGTTTTATAGCACCTCCTACTTGGAATCTGGATTCAGTCATGAGACAAGCTTTGACCAATGGGATGAGGGCAAATGCAAATGCAGGCATAGGTTTTCAGGGGTTGCCCTATTAGACTTGGCCACTCTTGCCCTCTGCCAATACGATGAGGATATGCCCAGGATAACTTGCTGGAGGGCGAAAGACACAGAGGCAGAGCCAAGTCACCCTAACCTTTCCAGACAAGACTATCCTAGATCAGCCAAGAGCCAACTAATCCCCATAGACACATGATGGAGCCATGCTGAAGCCAGTCAGACCCAGACCAAAGTAGCTGAATCCCTCAAACACCCGAGCAAAACAGATACCTACCATTATAAATTGTCTGTTACATACCGAATCAACGAACCAAGAAAGTATTCCTCCTCTATGTATATATCATTGCTGAGATCCTATATATTTACCAAAATTTTATTTATAAACTTTAGCAGATTATTAGCTAGATTTGCTATTTTCTGGAATTATAAAATATGCACAGATTTACATTACATAACCAATGTATGCTACAACTTAAATATCCTTCACTGAATTAACAAGAAGGGAAGGGTGGACAGAGAGGTACTTACTCCAGAGACCCCTGTTGAAAGACAGGAGATCTGATGGAGATAAATTTCTGCACACAGTGCGTTCTGGGGTTGTGCCCTATCTCCAAATACAGAGGAAAGCACCAACCCCCATCCCATGTCAAACCTTGAGCCTGCTGATTCCTGATGGTAGGTGTGTCCTGTCCTCAGAACCAAGGGGAGGGTTGATCTCTATGTATTTCCTCTTGGGTCACTGCACCTCTGTAAATGGGCTCTGCTTTAGAAGTCTAGATGTCAAGAGGGCTTAAACTCACCTTCTCCATGTGGGCAGGACTTGACTAGGATATTGGGAAACTCCAAGCATTGACAACATTGTGGTGTCCACAACCATATGAAATTGAAAATAATATTTGCTTTTCATGTGTGCTGAGCTCTAGCTATCCTGATTGAGTTCTCCTGACATACTACTAAAAACCAGACTTCTCTGTATTTTAGAGGTTTTTTTATTTATTTGCCATTTCGGGGGAAAGGGCTGTTGTTTTCTCTCTGCTTTCCATACTTAGCCCTTCTGTTCAATAGAATACTATCTGCATGCAGATAAGAAAAATCCCAGGAAAACTCAATGTTTTAGATCAGTCTCTGATCTAACTGGATAAATACATTTTAAAATGGAAACAGTCTGTACCAAAAGCAAGCTTTAATTAATAAATACAAAATAGGTAAATTCTCATACAATGTACCTTGGAAAATAACTTATTTCTGAAAGTGATTGCATTCTAAGAACAAATTCTAATAGATTGTTTAAGTTTACCTTGAATACCATTACTTAAAAAACTTTTTAATAGCCCTTCTGATTTTATTGGCATCAGATTAAATTTTAATTAACTGCAATGATCAGACCAGCTAGCAATCTGAAAGGAGTTGATGATGTATATGATTTTCATTCTCCTAAACGGAGTCTGTCATTCTGGATCCCAAATTCAACCCGAACACAGTTTCCTAGGACTCCAGAGGTATTTATGGTCCACAAAATACATGTAATGGTTACATGTATAGTATAGTTATGTAATTTTATTCACCAGCTGGGTAAACTTCAAAATGCAAACTGCATTCAAGTTCTAACCTATAGTTATTTCCTGGATCAGACTTTTAAAGTTAAAATTCTCTTTGTTCTTAATCCAGACCTCTTTTACTCTCGACAGAGAGGCAATCTCCTCCACTCTCGGTGTTTAACAGGAGGCAGCGACTTTAGAATTCGCTCCCATTTCAAGTGCCCACACAACCGCTACTGCCCTTTACAAAAGTTGTGCATAAGCCTGGACACAAAACAAACCCTATGGGAAAAACAGGCCGATGAATTCATCCAAAGTGCAAATTACCTCGAGATTCGGTTTCCCCTTTTTGTAGAATGAACAAGCGAATCCTATGAGTTGGGACAAAAAAAACCCACTGAAGTGAGCCTTTGAGAGACATTTGTGCTAGTGATGACAGCATTTTCATGGTAATTTGTTAATGTTCTTGTAAAGCAGGGGTAATTTACTCCAGTAAAATCTAGTTAATAGCCTTGTAGATTTGAGGCCTTCAACCAGGGGCCACATGCAGGCCTTGAGCTGTCCAGTGCCTGTAGGCGCACACAGCCACCCAGGGGTCTCCTCCTAGTTGACTTTCCCTATCTGGGCCCCACCCAGCTTCGCAGTCTCAAAGCCAAAACCCAGTAGGAATGCCCAAATGGGGTTAGAGGAAGCAGGGAGTTTGGAGAAAGGCAATGCAGAAGGAGCAGTGTTTGTGAGTCAAACTCTGGGAGGCATGAACCTGCCAGGTATCTTTTTATGGGTCAGGCTATTAACAAGAAAAGAAAATGATGTGTAAAAGACATATATTAATACCATTCAGGCTTTTTTTCTGAGTATAAAAATATTACACATTGCCGGGCTTGGTGGCTCAGCCTGTAATCCCGCACTTTAGGAAGCTGAGGTGAGTGGATTGCCTGAGCCCGC
>CAUYQG010193380.1:0-15691 GCA_963574415.1 Tarsius wallacei
AGTTCCAGCTACTTGGAAGGCTGAGGCGGAAGGATCGCCGGAGCCCAGCAGGTCAAGGCTGCGGTGGCCGGGAGCAGCCACTGCACTCCAGTCTGGGTGACAGAGTGAGACTCCAACTCAAAAAAAAAAAAAAAAAAAAAAGAAGGACCTGAGGCAACAGGTCTATTTCCCAGCCTAGAGAGGTACTGCCCAAACCTTCTAAAGAGACGACCAGGTAAGTGGGGGAAGCTGCTCCCAGCCAGCCCAGGCCACCCCAGCTCAAGGGCGAAGGTCATTCCTTCAGCACCCCAGACAGCTGACCTGGCACTCGGCAGGGAGCTCCCCTCACATTCCAGAGCCTGAGGCACTGGACGCTCTGAGCTCCATTGGTGAGACAGGAATCAGAGTAGCCACAGAGGGGGAGAGGTGGGGGCCCTGGGTCTTTTCTTCACATCGTCTCATAGCAGACAGTTCAAAGTGAACAACATCCAACCTAAGAACGCAGCTTTTGTGATTTCATTATCTGATTTCTTTGAAAGCTCTCCATGCTTAAGAGTAGGAAAATGGGTATAAGTAGAAATTCACCAACACATTTCTGCCTGTATTACTGGTAGAAATGTCTTTTCTCAAGTGCAGCTTTCCATTACAACTATTTAAACTGGGGTAGGGGCAGGTGGTTACTTCAGTCAGCTTCTCCCATTTCCCTGAATGTGCAGGCCCCAACCTGCTCAAGGAACACGGAGCGAGGCCAGCCAAGGTCGTGGCACAGGTGTTCACGGCTGTCTGCTCAGTGCACGTAGGTATCACGGTGAAGCTCCTCTTTGATCTACTTTCTCCAACCACTGGCCACAGCACAGGCTCTGGGGACTATGATTTTGATAGATAGACTACCTGGGCAGCCCCAAGTGGAAAGCCCCAGCCCCATGACAAGGTGTTAGATTCTTAGAGTTCGAGAAGGAGCTGTCAAATCACAGCACCTCAGCTCAGCACCAGACCCTCGAGGGGGGAAAGCCAGCCTGTCAGGCACACCAACACCTCACTGGTCGCCAGGTGCCGTTGTCTCCCTGTCTGTGCTAACGAGCTGGAGATCCAAGAGGCCACGAGAGACCAGCAGCCATCTCAGGGTCCCTGCAGCCCTCCTTTCCTCAGGGCTTTAGACGCTCTCTTCTTAAGTATAATCCAGCTAAATCCCACAACCAGTAAATTATTTACTGTCATATACCCAAACTCTGCTCTAAGGCTTTAAGTAGTGGAAACTGATCCCAAGACTTGTTTGTTGGCGGCAGGCCCGCGGGGTGGGCGGCCACATGGAGAGGGCTGTGATGTGATGAGGCAGCGAGGAAGGGGAGCGGCCTGGGAGGGGTTTCCGTGGGCCTGTGCGCTGGGCACAGGATGTGGGAGCTGTTGCCTCCTGTCCCTGGAGTTGTGGGAGGTGGGCTTTCTTTGTGGAACAAGGAAACAAGCGGAGCCTTCCCTCTCCTCTTCTGGGACTTGCTCCCTAGCCTCAGGAAGAATCAACTTGGTCACTGAGCTACGAAAGTTCCTGGCTATGTGGCTATTTTGATGCTGCCCTTTGCCACACAGGGCGATCTTATTTCAGGCACCTTTTTGTCACAAGAGCAGAAGCACAGGCCTACGCTGGGACCCTCTGCTGCAGCTCATCATTCCAGAGAGAAAAGAGACACACAGAGTGGTTGGGGTGGGCTGGGCATTCCAGCTCGAGGCTAGTTTTTTGTGACCGTAACAGATTAGGAAACTGACAAGGAAGCACTTTGGTATTCTTAAATTCCCGACTAACCGCAAACCAGTCTGCTCAATGGGAGGGACTCCTCCAGGCCAGGAGGGACGACTCCCACATGCTGTCCTTGGGATGCATCACCACTCACTCATAGGGGGACCTTCCTGATGTGCCTGGCAGAGGCCTGTTTTGTTGGGGTTCCACATGGCGTAGCCAAGTACCTGTGAAGACAGAGGAGCCTCTGGGGCGTCCAGCAGTGCTTCACAAACCGGGCAGCAGCCCTGCAGAAGCGGGCAGAGGAGGTGTCCGATGCCTGCCGTTGGTGTCCCTGGATAGGACAGGAGAATGGTTCCTGGGGAGTGGTTATGGCAGAGCTGCACATCCTTTCTCAGAGCAGGTTCCAGGGTGGAGTAGAAAGTGCGGGTGTTTGGGGAGTGGATCTGGTCAATGTGGGCAAAGCTGATGCCAGTTCTGCAGACTAAACAGAGTTTTTCCGAAAGCAATGGTCGAGGAGTGCATCCAAAAGCCTCAGTGGCATCTCAGCCACCAGACGTTCTCCATGCCGGCCCAGGGCGATGGAGCTGGGCATAGCCGCTGAAGACTTCTTGTGATTTTCAAGTGCCTCCTAACATTCCACGGCATCCCCGAGAAGGCGAAGCAGCATCAGAAAGACCCACAGAACCCATACACGTGTGGGGAAATGTGGTTTTCCTATCCTGGAATTTTCAATTGTTCAACCTTCCCACGTCTTCTCTGCTCCCTGGCCTGGAGCTCTCTGGGGTAGGTGACATGTTAGAAGGGCCCAGGTTCTTGTCCTTGCTGGAGGTTTGATCTGGGCACGTCATTTGGCTTCATCCATGCCCATAGTTGTGAAGATCAAATAGGATGACACGTGTGAAAATGCTCAACCCTAAAATTTTCTTTAAATCTACTTTTATTAACTGGGTCCTTAGTGCATTTGTCTTGTAAAGGAAGAAACGGAGCAAGTGGAATTTCCATTTCACTGGCATAGGTCTCAAACTTATGCGAGGATAGCTCTCATTTCAATGAGGCACTGCACTGAAACTATATGGCAGTTTCAAATACCATTTCTGGGGGTGGATTAAGGTGACCAATCTGTACTTTCCAACGTGAACAGCCTTGGTTGTCCTACCCCCAGCCCTTCTTCTTGTCACACACCTGGTGGTTCCAGGACCAGACATTTTGAGATAACCCAGAGGTTACAGGGGACACAGGCTCTTGAACGCTTACAGGAAAGGGCACTGGTTTGGGCCAGGCTCGAGATGCCCAGTGTGGACTCTGTATAGTCCAGAAGTGGGCACCGTGCTCACATGTGTGCTGGGACCAGAGCTCCAGCAGGTGCAGGCCAGGTCAGTGCTGGCAGGTGCAGCCAGTAGGTACAGAGGAAGGCTTTATGTCAGCCCTGAACATTTTCTGGAAATTACCAGAGATGCAGAAAGACCCCATGAGCCCACCGCAGTTTTCACAGACTAAATGATTCCCTTGCACAGTTGAGGATATTTCAGACACATCTACCATTAGGTACAATCTTATACAGTGGAAACTGGGTGGTGGCTGGGGGCATCTCTGGGTGGGAAGATAATAGAACTCTTGGGCTAGAAGGGAGTCAGGGAGTCAAGGTGGAGGGAGTTACACGCCAGTCAGCTCAGGCCACTCTGAGAAAGGCTGGAATGGAGAGAAGGAAGCTCTCAAGCCCAGAGCAGAGGCACTTAAGCCTATAATTCACAGCATAAATAGGTCCCAAAGTCCCAAAAGAATGACCTTGAGGCCCCCTGACATAACCTCATTGTCACTTCCTCAAGTTACAGCCACTTAATCCACTGGATTAAGTGAAAATGCTCCTGCCATTGCTCACATGTCTCTTTGCTGGGACACTTGGAGACGAGGCAACGCTTACAGCAACTCCTGTACTGTTTACCAAACTCGAACTCTGTGCCTGCCACATAACTGCCCAGTGCTACTTCTTTTTTTTTTTTTTGAGTTGGAGTCTCACTCTGTCACCCAGACTGGAGTGCAGTGGCATACTTCCGGCCACCACAGCCTCGACCTGCTGGGCTCCGGCGATCCTCCTGCCTCAGCCTTCCAAGTAGCTAGAACTACAGGCGTGCGCTACCACACCCGGCTAATTTTTGATTTATTGTAGAATGAGGTCTCGCCAAGTTGCCCAGGCGGGTCTCGAACCCGCGGGCTCAGGCAATCCACTCACCTCGGCTCCCCAAAGTGCTGGGATTACAGGCTGAGCTACTTCTAATAATAGCATTACCAGCCCCGTATACCAAAGAGACACCCAGGTTTAGATAAGTGAAGGGCTTGCCTGAGGTCACAAAGAAAGGACCTGGACACTCGAGTCTGGGGTCTGGGGCTCCTGAGGGAGGTGGTCCATCCACCCTGCCACATCACCTCCCCACAGGAGCCACCATCGCCTTCCGGTTGCGAGTGGAGCGGGGGCTCTCCCTCACCCAGCATGCTCACTCCAGGTCACTAGCTTCCCCTTCCACACTTCGTCATGACGGGCCCCATACCACTGGATGTTCTTACTTAAATCATTTCTAGCAACTTAACCTGAACTTGTAACGTTTTACTACTTCCTCCCAGAGCCTCAGCTGGCTGCGGCTGCACGTTGAGGAGCTGTATGTGGAGCTGAAGATCGGAGAGAGGACAGATCCTTTCAAGCTCGTCTCTTCTACCCTTTGCTGTGCACTGCTTTTGGTCACTTTGATCTCTGGGAGGCACACACTCCCTCAGATGTGCGCAAGGCACGTTGCCAAGCAATACAGTTTTAAATTCCTTTGCAAACAAATAAACAAAAAATACCCTTGAAAATCCTGCTCTGCAAACTTTCAGCTCTGAAGCTTCCTTTTTATAGATTTTTCCAAAGCAACTTATTTTCAAACATTTGTAATATTTTGAAATATCCATAGCAATCTTCACCTCTAACTATACCATCTGGCTGCTCGACAGACAATAATTGCTCTGAGTCAGGCTGATCTCAAATACATAAATAAAGTAAAAGGGAAAAGTAGTCTCCTCACTGAAGTTTATGTGGCATTCGCATGTTGCTCAAGCTCGTCTCAGACAAAAGCCAGCGTCTGCAGTATGCATGGGACTGGGGACCGATGCTTTGGAGGGGTGGCCTACGACTCACTTCAAAAAACCACCAGCTGCACGCTGCTGTCCTTGCGTGAACACTGCCGTGCTCGGGGCCTCCTGTGGAATTGTTCCTTCCTTTGAAGAACGAGGCCCAACATATATTTCCTACTCAGGGCAAGGGGAGGAGCTGCGGCGGGGCAAGTCCTGGAAAGGCCTTGTCTGCGAAACAGGGTCCTGTTCCAGGGCCTCCCGGCCAGGCAGCACTGTGGGAACCAGTGCGAGGGCCTCGTCCACTCTGAGCACTTCTCAGCCATCCCCAGAGAGAAGGTGAGGCTGCCAAGTCCCGGGAGTCCCCGCCCCTCAGCCTCCCGCCGCAGCCCTTCCCAGCCCTCACCCAGCAGGCTGATGCCCAGCCGGGACAGGCCTTGTCGAAGCCCCTCGCCCAGGCTCTCTGGAAGCTGCCGCCGCCACTCCTCCTGCCGGTTGTAGTGCTCCTCATCCAGCGAGAGCCGGTCCATGTTCCGGGCCAGGCTGGTGGCCAGGTTGGTGATGGACGTGAGGGTACCTGAGGGCACAAGAGCACAGAGTTGGCCTCCTTGTCTCATACATGGACCCTGGGACGGTGGTCCTGGAGGGTTGGGGGCAGTGGTGCTTATGGCGCCTCCTGGACATGCCCAGTGGTGAGTGATGGTGGTGCCCTCTTGGGCAGTTTGAAGCAGGAACCTTAAGAAAATGAGGTGAGGATGAACGCTTGCACACAGGGGGACCGCACTCTCTAAAACGCAAGACTCTCAGTTGTCGGAAAGTGCCCTAGAGCTTTATGTGAAATGATCCTTCACCAGAATTCATAGTTAATGCTTGTTCAAACATTCGGTTTTGATGTCCTCATTGAAGTCAAATCTTGAAGGTTAAAATATGCCCTCTCTGATTTTAAAGGATGAGGTTATATTGCTAAATCCTAGATTATAAAGAAATCTTTCCACTTTCGGAATATACTTTATTCCCTAAACTTTACCATTTGATATTCTGAGGAAAGGATTATTGTGACATAGAGAATACATGCAATTTTGATATTCGGGACATTAACTGAAAAAAAGTGAGAACGATAAAGGGAGTAAATCATGTGAAAGCCACGATTTCGCGTGGTTTTCCTAAGAAAGGCTATTTCAGCATTGTGCTCCAAACAGTCCCTCCCCCCAGCAAGTCTGCATATACTTCAGTGAGCAAAACTGAATGACATCAGTGGACAGATCTGGAAGCCATGAACTAGCCCATCTGCAATCAGGGATCTGGTTGCAAGAAGAAGTGACTGACGTTTTTGTAGTTGCATCTTTACCAGTAATCTGAAAAGGAAAAAATCCACACACACACACACACACACACACACGGATACCAACAAGGCACACAGATTTTGCTTAAGAGAAGGCGAGAACAAGTATAAAAACATTCTGTGAGTCAGTATGCTGAAAGTACCACTGAAGTTCAACTTAGCAGGTGTTGGTTGTCTTATTTTAAAATAAAAACAACAGAACCACAGAGATTCCAGTGTCAAGAGTGAGAAATCCACCAGTGACTCATCTGGTTTCTGTAGCTCAACCCCAGGCCTCCCCGGATGATTTGAGGCTTGGGGGAGTGTCCTTTTCATTGTCCATGGAATTTGTTTCTATTGCTCTTGCTGTTCTCCTGCCAGCCCCCCACCCCCTCTATGGATCACCAATTCTCATATTTCAAGCTCAAGTCTTCTTTTGAGGCCTTCTAGAGACTTCCACAACCTGCCCACTCAATGGAATTGCAGCACCGTCTATGGTAAAATGCCTCTTACAGGGAAGAAGCCCTTTGCCCTGTTTTTCCTGCCTCCTGCTGAGAAGAAAAGGGGACTCAGATGGCCCTTGTTAGATCCCAAGTCCCTGCCAACCTGACCAAAATATCATCCAGCAAACATACTCCGGATGAAAGGAAAACATTCTCCTTCCTGCAGGAAGCACCTCGGCATCTGTGCCGATGACCTATCTGGCCACAAGATGGCACTGTTTACATAGTGTGCTAGAGAGGAGGCGGCTGCTTCACCTCCAAATCAGCGTCTATGTCAAAATGTGTCCATATCCTGAAGAAAGTTATGACAACTGTATCTACAGTAAAAAAAAAAAAAAAAAGATGAGGCAACACAGTGTAGGATTTCTGATGTTTAGCAGAAATCCTGAACACCTTTAATATTTCTGTATTTATCACATGGAATAACAGTTGAGCCAATCCTTGTTTTCCCAATGGGAGGTTTAAAATTCTTAAGTTTCTGAAACATTTTCACACACTACAGGCAGGCAGTGATCTGTTTAAAACATAAGACGTTATATATGAGCTTTGTTACAAATCCAACCTCTCACTGCAAGCTAACAAGCCAAACAAAGCTAGAGGCAATCTGAATGCATTTAAAACTTTGACACATTCTTTACAGAAAAAAGAGAAGGAATGAAATTAAGGCATTATTACAGGGAACTGAAATCGCTACCTTTGGAAATGTGCTTTACAAATGATGTCGTCCCTCTGGAGACGCCACTCACGAAGGCTCCTGGGCCTCGGGTCAGGCCCTCATAGGGAAGCCTGAAGAAGTCAGCGATTCCATTTCCGATGCTTCTCACCAGGCTTGCCGGGCTGCCGAGGATCTCCAGAGACCCAACCACCCAGCCTGCAGCGGACCAAAGGGAGAGGGTTACTGGAACCTTAAACATAGCACTTTCAACACTGCTAAAAAAGTGACCCTTTTCCCCGCAAGTTATTTTCCATGCTAGAATTAAGAATGTAATACACTTCTTTGGGGCAAAATAAGTCATTCGCAGTGAATTCCTAAATGGCAAACTTTCATACTTTGTAAATCAAAGTGATTCTTTAAGGGCCCCACAAATGGCTTTAATATGGCTTCCTTGCTGAGCCTCCATGCTCCTGCTAAAAGGGATCCATGTGCGGGTACGCACACTGCCACCACCCGGGGAATGTACGTTCTGGGGCTACAGGTGTTTGCAGGAGGGACGTTATCTCTAAACACCCCCTCCCCCCCCCGGCAGTGGTGGAGGCTCCAAGATGAGGAGGACATGCCTGGTCAGGGGCAGGTGGCCAGATGCTGAATGGGGTGTTGCAAAGGGGATGCAAGCTTCTGACAAGGATGGAAGAGTTATTTTTAATCTTCCCAATCCTACCACGTTGAGTGCTTCCCTTTGGAGCAGAGCTAGAGCCAGACAAATGTCTCCCCTTCAACCCCAGCTTCGCTTGTGTAAACACTGGTGACAGGGACATACTGATTAGGTTAGTGAGAGGGGAGTGTTCCTTGTGAAGGTCCCAGGAGGGTAGCTTTGGATCTGGTTTCCTAGTTAAGTTCGGGCTTGCCAGGAGCCGGCCTGCTTGGTGGCCTGATTGCCGTGTCTGTTGCCTCATGGGAATGCGGCTGTGGGGCGGAGTCCAGCAGAGGCTGCCTTTCCCCTTCCTCCCTGGGGGGACCTGCGGCTGTAGCCCAGAGGACTGGAGAGGCAGGCGAGGACCAAGGGCCAAGGAGAAAAGGAGTCCAAAAAGACAACTTCCCCCGGGAATCCTCTGACCTCCCCAGCCCAGCGCTCAGACCCTCTAATGGAAAGGCCACAGGGACAGGACTGTGTGGGACCATCCCCCGCTCACCAGCAGGTCCTTGAAGGACAGTCCTGTGACAGAGATCCTTGGTCGCATCAGTGATCTGAGGGGACGGGAAGGTGTGGATACAAGAGCCAGGCCCAGGTCCTGAAGGCCCCATGCCTAGCCCATGTAGAGAGTCCCCTGGACGATAACACTAGGGTTTATGTCAAAGGAGGGAATAATTTCCAGAAGGCAAAGATGACAAGTGGGAGGGCCTGTGAGTGCCAGGCATTCAGCTCATTTAACACTAACAGCAGCTGTGCAAGACAAGTATTATTATCTCCCTTCAAATAAATTCAGGTTAGCTAATGACTGAGCTGCTGTTTGGAGTCAGTAGGCAGAGGCAAATCCAACATGGTTTTACTTTGTCTCTACGGTCCCACATTCAGACAGGAAAAGGAGGAAACTGAGGCTCAGAGATTAACTCAATTGCTCACAGTCTCCCAGCTAATAGACATCATGTGAGCTGGGTTTTCAACCCAGGTATACCTGATTTCAAAGTCCACCCTCCCCTTCTGTGAACCCAGGCTGCGAAGAGTAGGCAGAATGCTGTGGGAGGCTCTAGAATATTTCTTCATGGGGGGCCCTCTCTGGAAGTACAGTAACAGCAGATTCCCTTTAGCCTGGCATGGCTGTAAGGCAGAAGGTCAGTCTGGAAACATCTCGATTCCCTCTCTCTCCAAAGACTCCACATATAAAGAAAGGAGAGTAGCGATGCCAAGTAGAACCAAGCAGCCTGTTCAGGTCAGTGCAAGGGACACACGGGGGGTGGGGGGTGGGGCTGTGGAACCCCCCAGCCATGCCATCTCGCTCTGCCCAGCTGTGGGGCCCACCCCTGCTCCTTCCAGCCACATGAAGGGTGGGGTTGGGATTTCCTGGATTAAGACCACTGATGCCTGAAGCCACTGCCTGGTAGGAGAGCTATGGTGGCCCAGAGCTATGCAGTGGCAGCGGCATCTGAGCTGGCCAAAAAGGGCAGAAAGTATCCAAGAGTACTCCTTTATTTTCCTCCATAAGCAAAAATACCTTTTGTTTATAAGTTGAGAATTTTGTTGAAAAGGGGAGTCTGCCCAGCTTCCCATCAAACTGAGGCCTGGGGGTAGACAGAGACCTCAGAAATTAGAAAGCCCACATTCTTTCAAACAGGGTTAGTTACTTGTTTCTAATGACTGTTTATTTATAAAGCCTCTTCCAGGCAACTCCACACCTTCCCTAGAAATGCCAGGGTGTCTTCCACCACTGTAGGCAGGAACCCTCTACCCAAGGCCAATGGGGGAGTGTTGACCCAAGGGAGCTGCAGATGCGCCTCGCTCTCCCCCAGGCTGGCCCTCTGCCTTGCTCTACAAGGATGCTACTCTCTTCTCTAAGACTTTTCTCTCTGGGCTTGGCAGCCTCTGCCCATCTCCCCATCTCCTACTCCTCCAATCACTGCTTTCTTTCAGACAGTCTTCAGCCTGTCCATAGATTTTTAGTGACAAGAGTTTCCAACAGGATCTAAAAACTTGGCCTTCTATATTAGAATTCCTTATCTTGGAATACATGGGATTGGGATGGAAGCTTAGAAGATTTTTAGCTGAATTATAAAAAATCCAAATAGAATGTTCTTATGAAACCTCATTAAAAACATAAACCAAAACAGAGAGATCATTGTTTGCACACAGGCGGCAGGGACGTGGTTACCTGGTGCCTCTGGTAGAATCTCCCTGCCAGCTCACTACACAGATGGGTGCTCCCCACACCTCAGCATCACGCAGAGACCCACCGCGAGGCTTGGTGCTTCCCAGGCCTCAGGTCAGAGCTCAGTAAGCTATGGGCCTGCTTCTCATGTTAAAAGCAAAAGCTGCCTGAAAGGAACATTTTCTGGAACTATTTATAAATATATCTATTTATTAAATTTGAAATGCTGCTTTTTTTAAAAAAAATAATTTCTTAGCAAGAGGGAAATATTTTTTTCATTGTTGTGCAAGCTATCAAAACAACAGGTCTGGCAGGGCCCAGCCCCTGATCTGGTCATTATCTTTTATGAAAAAGTTCTAGACAGCCCTGTTAAGTCTATGAATTTCATTATGGAGAAAATATGGCAACAGCACAGGTCACTTGCTGCTGCCATCTTCATTTTACATGGGAATGCATTCGAGCACAATGTTGCAAAGAGGGTAGAACAAAGGTTCTCTCCTTTACTTTCAGTATATGAAGCTTCTGTGTTCTTTACTGGAAAGACTGACAAGACCAGCTCTGGATGGTGTTTTTTGCTTGAATTCTTGGGACCCAGATTATCAAACTAAAAGAGTGAACTTTGATGAGGAATACATGCTTTGATGCTGATTACCGTAATACAGCAATCCCTAGCCTTTTTGGCATCAGGGACCAGTTTTGTGGATGACAATTTTTCCACGGACAGGAGCGTGCCACCTAGATCCCTCCATGTGCAGATCACAACGGGGTTCATGCTCCTATGAGAATCTAATGCCACTGCTGATCTGACAGGAGCCGGAGCTCTGCTCACCAGATGCTTACCTGCTGTGTGGGGAAGGGAACCCTTGTCATAAAGTATCCTGAGACTATGGTCCCCAAAACTCAGTCTTTAGTGCATAGTACTCTCCATATACAATTTTGTACACATATTCAAACCACCCCTTGCAAACTTTTCCAGCCAGAATGGGAGGGGAAGCCTTACCTCTACCATGAGCCCCTGAGAAGCAGCAGCCCTCCACCTGGCCCCAGAGAGCGGTAAGGCTGAAGCAAGGGTCATTCTTTCTCTTTGGGCTCAGGTCTGTGGAGAGGCTGAGACACCAACTGCCTTCTCTTTGCCAGCTTTCTAGACAGGCAGTGCTGCACTGGACAGATAGAGAGCCTGCTGTGCATCTTACCAGCACACAAATCCTCTGAATTTCTCACCTTCTGCTATTCATGATCAATGAAGAAAACAACCTCGTACTGGATTATTTTAGGCCCAGGGACTGAAGGCCTGGGCTTCTGCTGTGCTACTGTGCAAAGAAAAGGTCTTGTGCCTGCAAGATGCTTAAAAAAAGTATTGGCTAAATTGAATTAAAATTCTAAGTTACAGCTACTACTATTAAGTGACAAGCAAATACTCTCATGTGATCCTCTCAAAAACCTTAAAGCCTGTTTTATAGATGAAGAAACTGCGACTCAGGGAGGTTCAATAACTTGCCTAAGGTCATCTGTCTAACAGGGCAGAGTCTAGATTTGGGTCCAGTTCCGTCTAACTGTAAAACTCACATGTTACCTCTTGCCAATTGTTTTCTTGTATCTTGAATGAGGCACTTCCCCAAAGTGTGTCATTTTTGCCCAGGTTCTAGCTCATCACAGACCCCCTGCTTATGTCCTTACCTGCTCTAAAAAGGGCCCCAGCGGCGTAGTGCATCGCCAGGGCATGCACGAGCTGCCTTGCAGTGGTGAAGATGGGTCCTCGTTCAAACACCGAGAAGGAGAGAGGAGTGTGGTCAGAGGCTATGTACAGCTTGAGGGATGCATGGATGCTGACGAGCAAATTCACTGGCTGGATCACCAATTTCCGTAACTTCACAGGATTCACCAAGGCCCTCGCATGCTGTGTGACCAGCTCAGGTAACACCTGTCTACCCCTGGAGAAGTGCGTGGAGTGACCAGCTGGCCTGCTGCTAGGAAGGTAAGTGTCAAACAGAGTCTTAATGTAGTACACAAATGTATCTTCCACGTATAACCGGGCAGGTTTCAGTTCAAAACTGAACTCGTTGATATCACATAAGAAGCTCTTGCCCTCAGATAAGGTAATACGAAGTTTGACAAAACAGTTTTCCTTGTATTCTTCCAAATCTTTGCTGGATATGAGGAGACTCTGTATTTTGGAACCCTGAATAGGCTCTGTTTTTTCTCCCTGGCAAACCAAGACTGCAAAATGGAAATTGGATTTGCTGTAAAGCTGGTTGTCCAGCTGCAGGTCCCCACAGTAGACTTCCACACAGTATAGTTCAAAGAGGGCAGCTGCAGGCTCTTCCCCAGGGAGGGGACTAGCCCCTGGGGCCAAGCAGAGAAAAATATTGTCCAGTGTGAGTCTCAGAAGCTCAACGGATGCTTTGTGGTGAGTGAGATCATCAAACACTGCCAGGCTCAACTGAGTGATGAACATTTTAAATGTAACCATCTTCTCCAGAGTTCTAGAGGAGAAAGGGAAAAGAACATTAGTCTCCACTACCCCACACATTTCTTTCTTTCTTCTTGTTTTTTTTTTTTTAATGACAATGCCTTACTAAATACCTCCTGATGAGACATCAGATTAGCATAAGAAACAAATAAGAACTAAACTTTCAGTACATCGTGTCTGGACAGAGCCAGTCACACTCCAACAGCATTGGGAAATGCTCCCAATGGGACTATTACAAGTTCTTGTCATGTTTCTCTATGTGTCTCCCTCATCAACACCAGATTTCGCTCCCCAGTCCTTCTAGTCTTTGTGCACCAATTCTCTATCATGATGATCACAAGACAGAGAGAATAAAACAACGGAGACTCCTAAATTGAGAAAGTAAAACAAGCAGAAGAAAACTAAGCAGGAACTCCTGCCACAACTGCCTACTTACTGCGCCCAAGTCTGTGCTCTGCTCACACATTTCTAGGGCAGAACTGCCCATGCTCTGTCTCAGGGGAACCCCTCCAACATGCACCAAGATCACTGCTCTCATCCACCCAAGGACATCACTTTAGCAACCCACCCCTCTCCCACAGCATCTTTTTCTTCATCACTAGCAGCTTGTAAAAATGCTGTCATTGCTCTTATCTCAAAAAATCCCCCATGTAACTCCACTCCCTCCTCCATGGACCCCATTTACATGGAAATTCTAAAGTGTGCCCTATACAGACTGTCTCCTGTTCTTCTCCTTCCTTGCTCTCTGCAACTTGCTTGGAGCAGGATTTTGTGCCCCAACCCCCAGTCTAACAAAATAACTCTTGTCAAAGTCACCAGTATCTTCCATTTGGCTAAATCAAATGATGGACTTTCAGTTTTTTGCTCCCTTGACCTGAACTACCAATGGCATTTGACATTGTTGGTAACTCCCTCCTTCTGGAAACACTTTCTTTACATGCCTTCTCTCAGCTTTTCTACCCCTGTCACTCATCCTCAGTCACCTATGTGGACCCCTCCTCCTCTCTCAGACCTCTCAAACTTAAGGTGCTCAAGGCTCAGCCCTTGGTCCCCTTCTTGTCCCCGTCTTCTCTGACTTCCTTGGAGATCAGTCTTGTGTATCTACCTGCCTATTCACACAGTCATTGAGATGTCTAAGTGACATCTCAACTTATCACATCTGTAATCAAACTCTTGACCTTACCCCCAACCTATATACCGTCTTTTCTATCTCAGTTAATAGCATCCACATCTTATCAGTTCTCAGACCCCAAATTTTAGAGTCATCCTTGATGCCTCTATTTCCAGCCCTTATCCAATGTATCAGGGAAATCCCACTGGACTTTCCTTAGAAGTGTATCTAGAATCTGATGGTTTCTAACCATTTCCACTGACACCACAGTAGTCTAAGCCACCAGTGCCAGTGTAACTGTAGTAATTTCCTAACTAGTCTCCCCCCTTGCTTCTGCCCCTGTTTCTCTATAGTCTACTTCAACAAAGCAGCCAATGGTCTTCTAAAAATGTAAGTCACAGTGTGTCATTTCTCTGTTCAAAATGCTCTAATGACTTCCTCATTTCACTTAGAATTAAAGCCAAGCCCATCAGTGGCCTGCGAGGCCCCACACAAGGAATCTCCCTCCTTCCTTCTAGCACTTAGCTCCCTGACCTCCTGTATTGCTATTGCCTCCTTCACTGGCTCCACTGGACCCACAACGGCTTCTTCCCTGGTCCTCTACCATGCCAGATACACTGCTCCAGGCCTTTGAACTGGCTGTACCTTCTGTCTGGAGAGCTCTTCCCTCAGATAATCACAGTACTAATCCCCTTGCTGCTTTCAAGGCTTTGCTCAAATGTCAGCTTCTTGGTGAGGCCTACCTATGCCAATGGGTTTAAAGCTACACTCTCCTTGTCCCTCGGCCCTGGCACTCCCTGTCCATCTTACTGGGCTCTGTTTCCATTCCTGTAGTACTGAGCTTCTATTGTTCCACAACATTTCCTTTTTTATTATGTTCTCTCTTTTTTCCCTTCCATACCCATTCCATGTCTATGATAATATAATCCTCTCAAGGGCAGGGATTTTGGCTTTTTTATTCATGAATGTATCCCCATCTCTAGAACAGCACCGGGCATTGATTAATTTGTTGAATTAATGAATTAGGGAAGTACAAATAAATACCCGTACCATTCTTGTTTCTACCACAGAATGTACAGGTTGGTGCTGTTGTCATTAACATTTAAACCCTAGATAAAATGTCTCTGAAATTGTGGTATAGGCTTGACATTTTGTGCAATATCATTTAATATCAAGTCTCCAATTTTGTTATACTATTAATTTTTACAAACACTTTCGAGCAAAGAAAACATTGTGTCAAACATTATTTTAATAGTATAAATTCAAATTAGCAGAGCCCATGTTAATGAGTTCTTAACCATCTCTGAGAAGCATGAAGCTTTTTTAAAAAAAAAGTTTTAAGCAAATGTATGAAAAGTTGGCATTATTTCATATTTTAATTTTAAATTAATTTTTATGATTAAAATGCTATTAAAATTAAAATACACAAATTATTATTGATTAAAACATTATGAAAGAAAAAAACCTCAGAAATTAATCACTTATATACCCACATTTATGAACAATTTTGATTGTTTCTTTTCCTTTCAGTCTTAATACTAGGAATGTTTTGTGTGTATATACATATATATGTATTTATGTATATATATGCATAAATAACACATAACTAGGAGTATATTTATTTAGTATATTCTGCTTGCTTTATTTTAGATCATCTCATATGCATTTTTCTATTTCATTAAAATTCTTTAAAGCCTATTTCTTGTGGAAGTAACATTTATGGTACATTTATGTATCATCCATTTCCCTACTGATAGACATTTATACTCTGAATATTTTGCCATTATAATTAACAGTGTGGGTGGCAGGGGGCCAAGATGGCGACCGGGCAGCGTGGTCTGTGAGACCTCCGCAGAAGAGGACACAGAAAGACTCCAGATCTCTCCCAGGGGGCCTGCTCCCCACACGGAACTTGTCCACGGACACCGCAGAGGCATTACAGCGGGCC